>JAYMFT010050126.1:0-15278 GCA_038088735.1 Panulirus argus
CTCCCTCCCCTTTTAGTCGCCTCTTACGACACGCAGGGAATACGTGGGAAGTATTCTTTCTCCCCTATCCCCAGGGACAATATATATATACACACGTAATCTTAAATTTTTCAACAAATACTTATAAGCTGTGCCACTTTGCTTCCCTTTAATTCTGGCTATTTAATTTTTCATGCACTTTACAACTTTTACTATTTGTTCATCATTGTGAATGTAAGGAGCAAGAAATCTGTTTCACTTGAGGAAGTTCATGCCATCCTACAGGCATCACCCATTAACACTTAATTTTCATTTTACTTTTCCCCCCCCTACCCCCTGCTATCATGTGTTTTACAGAAATGTTCTTGCTTGATATGGAAACTTGAGTTTTTGCCTTGATAAAAAAAAAAGTAGTAAAATGGAACAGTCACCATTTTCAGAATTTGATGGAAAACTGACTCTTTGGAAAAGTAGCTGGTCTTTCATTTCCCATCCAAAGGGATACGATAACCTGTTTCATATATCAATTGGCAAAATATAAACAGTTATGTAAAACTATCACTACTCCATTCTTATGTGGAACTGAGTTTGTAAATGTCTTCGCATATGTATACAGGTGGCATTATATTTTCATCCTATTTCTTATTCTACCTTATTTCTTGTTCTGCATTTTTTAAACGTGTTTTGCCAAAATTCAGAATTTGATTTAATTTGTGTTACATAGCTACAAGGAGGTTCTATAAATATTCTGTGCACTGCAATTTAACCATATGACCTAGAATTTGATGAAGATTAAACATAATCTTTATGAATTTTTCGCAGACTTCATGTAATATTCTATCAAACAGGTTTAGGTAGTTAAGTCTATGAACAAGGAAAGAGAGACTGGTAAAGCTCAACATGCTACTCCAGTTGAAAGATGACTATACCAAAACTGAAATATTTTGAGGAAATTACAGTCAACCTTCTCCACAAAGAAAAACATCACAACAGAAATAATAACAAAATTAATCAAGAGGAAGACAAAAATAAACTTGCCATTTCCAACAAATATGATGAAGATCCCACCATCCTTCCCTTCAACCTGGAGTCTGTAAATGCCATGGGTCAGATCTGCACCTCCTGCACCATTAATGAGACCCTGAAGGTGCTTTCCAAGTTTAGACTGGGGTGATCGACTGCTTGTTACTGTAAGAAAAAAATTCTTTTTATCTCACTTCCTTTACAGAATGTAAAAAACATACTGAATATAAAATGAGTCACCAAACTAAAATTATGAGAGAAAATGTGTGAGTCTAAAAGGGCCAGTTATCTTATGAGTTCAAACTGAAATTAAAACAGGCAATCACTTTAAAATTACACTAAAAATCAAACACAGCACTGAAAGAAATACCAAGAAGTCCCATTAATACAAAATATTACAGTAGAAGGAGCTCAAAGTACCACTGAGAGTGTAAACAAGTACTTTATACATTAGGGGGATATGTGATATATGATTAGAATCATCATATATACATGCATTATATTTTTTAACACTCTTCGGTGTGAACTTAAAAGGCATAAGAAGCCTACAAGCATATATCATTATAGAGAACTTTCTTATTAGAGCCTATATAGATATGGGAAAATGAGCCTCAGGTACAGAATAATCGAATGATGTGAGCAGTGGAGAAACTGGGTTACTGTATATCTCCACTTTTGTGTAACAGCAACTTATAAAGAAACAATTGTTGGCCACAGGTCAATTATTCTTACTTTCCTCAAGATAAAACATCTCATTTATTGGTATTACTTTCAAATATCAATACTCTTAAATAGAAAACTAACTAAAGAAGTAGTCCTTCATGTATAAGTTTTTTGAGGGCAAATATGAAGTACTGAATAGTTCACCTATTTCTCTTTCACATACATTCTAAATACTTCTCCTGTTATGCATAAGGCAGATACAATTCAGCAGGAGAAAATGAAACTATAGGGTGGTCAAATTCATGGACAGAAAGAGGTGTAGTTGGTCATAGTGTTATGGAATCCAAAGCAAAATTAGCAAATAAAAGAAAAGTAACTTTATATGAAAGAATGAAAACTGAACAGAGTTGAGAAAAAATTTTCAAACGAGTTGTTGCATAGAGATCCATACAAATAATCACAGCATAATTGGAGGAACTGGAAAATTACTGGGAGAAACAAAGTTGTTTATAATAAGACGATGAATGAAAATGGAGATGGAAAAGTAGTCTTACTTAAAATTTACTCATAAAATATCAAGTACTGGGAACACACATTTTTACCTTCATAACTGGTAAACAGGACATAAATTACACTTGGTACCTACATAATCCTAGGCATGATCCTGGCTGTATGGCATTTCAAAAATCACAAACACATAATTTTGACTCCTTCTGAAGTATAGCAGTTCTGTAAGATCATCTTCATGCTAACTGTATGAAGCATTCTACAAACCTCTTACAGTATCTTTTTACACTGGAGAACCCAAATGTTATAACTTGAATACAAGAAAAAATATATGCAAATTCTAAGTAAGCATAAGCATACTTACATACAAATTACCATCTATACCATGGTATTAACAATATCAATTCAATTAAAAAGCTTTAAAGCACTACAAAATAGTAAACAGACAGCCACAAGTAAGCAAAGCAAGTATTTAATACAATGCAACAAGTGTGGTTGAACATACTATACTGTAAGTATCTAAGAACAAGATGAGTGGCAGGAGACTTAGATATATGGCAGTTCCAGGTCTAATTCTCTATTAAGGTGGTACTCATAAATTATGGAAAAGTCTTTCTGCATTAAAATATGATCTCAAATCTCTCAAAGAATGAGATACACTGATTCAGGTTGGGGAACAGTTACAACAGCAGTAAATGTAACAGAAATTCAGGAAAATAATGAACCAATAGATTACTCAGATAAAAGGGGAACACTCTATGACTTCTTTGTATTGGTATTAATGTCAGTCAAGATTCTAAAAACACTGCAAATAGTTGGTAAAAGCAACAGATGGGGTCCACACATAACTACATCATGTAGGAGAAGCAGTAAATGTTTCTAGAACTGAAACCCAAAAAATATGCCATGGACACACTCTCAAATCAACCAGAGATAAGTCAGTAACCATTCACACCATTGCCAAAGGAAGCATATTTAGCAGAGTGACTTACAATGACTGGGGTTCAATCCCAGGATTTTTTAATCCAAGTCCAGTTCTCTAACCATTTGATTTCAACAATATTACAAGTCAAAGAGAATACCAAATCATGTGTTAATATACTGTATAAGAGAAGTGGTTTGGACATATAGTATATGAAATGATTAAGAAAGTAAACACGAAAATGGTGCGAATATGAGTGAATATGTATGCTGGTGTTGTCTGAAATGTCTACAGCAGTTTTTGCATTGCTCAACCCGAATAGGACAGAAAACAGATCTGTGGATGAGTTAACATGAAAATGATTTTCCAAAATGAACTCTATATATGAAAACTGAACAAACATCATAATGAGAACATGTATTATTCCCATACATGAGAAAGCATAACCAGAGATCTGTACATCCCATACACTTTAATGATGGTTTTAATTACCATATTTCTGTCTGTATTTCATTCATCCTCTACATGCAAAAACAAAAAACCCAAATAGGTTTTCAGTCAGGAATACCTTGATTGTTTAGCTGCATGGGTGGCTCACTATTCTTGTCTGAGAAACCCAGTAGATCTGTGTGACGGAGACATGGGGGATATTAAGAGGTGATACCCAGGCAGGAGACCCTTGGTACACAAATCATGAGGGGAAGGTAAGGTATAAATGGCAAACAATAAGAGGCTTGAGAAGTAGCAAATCATGTAAATTCTAAGAAGCTATGACCATATATCTAATCTATCTATCTATCTATCTATCTATCTATCTATATAATATATATATATATATATATATATATATATATATATATATATATATATATATATATATATGTTACATATAGAATATTTTTTCTTGACGTGTAGGTTGTTAGTAAAGATTTTTTGGCAGTTCATCCACCTTTTGTAAATATGATATATTTTTTCTGCTGCTGTTTTACCTTATTCGAGGCTGTTGTTTCTAGCTTCTGTATAGTGATACTCATGATAAAACTGATATACTGATTTTGTATTCCAGATCCCATGTACCAAAAGTTTGTTGAAATTTTCTTGATATTCAGCTTCATTTACATTCATTTTGGGAGAAACATTGAGTCTATGTGGTGTCATGTGATTTATGTTTCTCCAGATAATTTGACCTGTATCTTCACAGGCACTGGTACCATATTCCATTGTATTTAAGCTGCCTGTGTTTTTTTTAGAATTCTATTGTTATGCTAATTGTGGAAAGCAGCTATATTGTCTAGTTGAGTAGCTTGACTGTATGTTGTTAATGAACCTTCCAATGCATGAGATTGTCTTTCCAGATACTTTTTGGAAATGTAGGGTTATGAATTTGATAAACTTCCAATGGAAGGATACTACAGAAATAGCTTTGGAATATGAGTGACTTTGTTTTGCAGTGGAACTGTACTTTGTGTAGTTTAGAATGAGCTGGATGGAGCATGATGTGGAGCATTTCTTTTAATTTCAAAATGATAATTAAGCCAGTAATGGGGAAGGTTATGAAGATCTTGGAAAATTAGAAGTTAGAAAAAGTTAAAGTGGTGAGATATGTCTAGGAATAAGCAGGACATATGAAAACTTCACCTGAAAAATACCTAATTTTCATTGTTAGTGGAATATGTGACTGTTATGGTCTCCCACATACATTTTTGGGTCATGATGTGCATTCATATGTGCAGTTTCTTTTCAGTGCACATACTTCACTTTGTGGCAGGACGCAGCAGACAACGGTATCTTTGGTATATTTTTAACTCTGTGAAAGTTAGGATAAATCTTAGCCATTTAACAAAGTTAGGTTAGGTTTTCATAGGTTCTGATGATTTCTATAAGTGTTTCACCTGCTTTTATGTTACATAAGCTCATTTTTTCCTTGCATTCCCCACTGTTGATTTATTATCATGGAAAGAATAAATGTCTGTCACACCCCACCATTATTATTCTCTTCTCTACACACTGCACTACTGATTCAAAACAATATTACCCACATTCTAGAATTAATTTTCTGGTGTTGATCCCCTGGATCTTTGCCCTTAGATCATAGTGCACAGGATTAAGCTTAATTGGCAAGTACACTCCCGTAATTGTCATTCCATTTACATTTGTATCTCTAAAACCAAGGTGTTCAAGGGTCTCCTCTTCACTTGAAAACCTCCAGCTATATTCTTTACTATTGTTCTTGCCCTGAGAGTGGTGCTTGATTTTATTATAGTACAAAAACAAGTATTAATTGTTTTATGAATCTTGTCCCCCATCTTTGAAGCTGTCTGGCTCAAAATTTCTGTACCTTCTTAAACTTCCCATTTTTTTTATATATTTCTATACACTTCCTACAATAGCGTACAACTCATCACCTGCCATGATGCACTGTGCTGAATTTGTGTGTGCAAGAGATTCTATTGTATGTCACTCAGGGTGATCCTGGAGGAGTCAAGTCTTTCCTCACCATTAGGCATGGCATATGCTAAACCTGCACCCAGATCCAGTGATGGGTTACTCTGGCCGGAAATGAATGATATATCTAAGTGAAACTACTTCACTTGGTATATTGATGGTTTGTTAATGCTCCTTCATCTTGTACTAAATCACATTTTTGTTGAACAAATGATGAAGGTAATTTGTAATAGTTGCTGGATGTGTTATAAATTTCCCATATAAGGTAACTAAACCAAAGAAGGACAGTATTGTTTTTAAAATTTTGCTGAGTTTTGGCTTTAGTGATAATTGTAATTTTTTCCTTAGTCTTGAGAATACCAGTACCACCAGTGCAAAAACTGTAATTATTCTACATTAGATGCACTGAATTAGCAAATTTCTTTTGATATATTTTGAGATCATTTTGCTGAATTCCTCTGAGTGCTTATCATAGTTTGGGGCTGTGCTCTTCCTGAGTCTTGCCTGCAGTCAGGATGTATTTTCACAGTGGAAGATGCTATGGCCTCAACATGAGTGAGATTGAGATGGAATAGGAAAGTTTTAAAAGGCATTGAGCTATGTCTAAAAGATGTTAACAAAATGCTAAAGAGTCTTCACCTGTAAAAGGCTGGTCTTAAAGAATTATATGTGTTGAAGATTTGTGCGGATACACTACAGAAAGGCAAAGTGCCAAGGGAGTGGGAAAGAGAAAACATCAATCAAGAAACTTCTTAAGAAAGATGTAATGAAGTACATTCATAATGAAAGTGGTAATTCACTGAATAAACTGAATTGGGATATGGTAAATGCAGACAGCAAACAGAAATTAAATTGGTTGTGTAATTGTAGAAAATGCACAAATGATGGGGTCTCAAGAGAATAAAATCTCTCCCTGTATAATACATATAGGTAGTTACACGTACATGTATACATACATACACACTCTGATAGGAGTTAGCTTTGAATGGGTCTGAAATATTAGCAGTATTTGAAAAACTGTGAAATACAATTGGAAACTTTATGATTAACAATAGTGGTTACACTTGAAAATAATATGTATTAAAAAAGTGTTATAAAGGTTGACAGGATTTACCTTCACAACTCTAGCTATACTTGCAAAATGTTTCATATCCATTTACCTCAGTGGTTTAGTGTTAAGCTTTGTGTATCATTTTAATTCTCTCTGGTGGATGGAAAACCCTCCTGTAGATTCCAAAAGAACATTTTGTTACATTTTCTCATGTATCACCCTTAGAATATTGAATCTTTGGCAGTCTTTTTCACCCTTATGACCTTCTGTGGTCTGTAACATATTTTCTCTGATTTTTTTCTTCATATAACTGATCTGTGTTTACCCAGTACTCAACTTTTGAACTTCACTGATTTGCATCTATTTTGTAATGAACTCTGGCTGAGCTGCTACTTTCTTCCAGGCATCTTTGTGGAAACAGGAAAGTTATGAGACAGCACAAACAGACAAGACGCAGCAACGCCAGGACAGCTTTGAGACAGCACCTGAGGACTCAATCTATGATGAGGAAGAGCAAGTTCAGGATGACTACTATGAAGACTACTATGATGAACAGTGGCCCAGAAGACAATATGACTCACGTGTGAGTATGAAGGTAACACAGTTACCTACAGGTATTAAAACAGGTGATGATTACTGATGCATATGGCTAAAAAACCCTATATTATTATTTTTGTAGGCTAATCATGTATCTGGCTTAGGCATGTGTTTCTTCATTAATCATAATGCATTATCATCCACTTCAGCAAGAGGACAAACTGACATTTGTCCTTGACATTACTGTAGTATAGTTTGCATTGTGCATTTCATGTAGACATAGTGTGAACCTCAGGTAATTTTAAACCATTAAACCATCCTGTCACCTTTAATCACCTATCCAAGGCATAGTTTTTGTAGGTAAGTTGCACTGATTAGTCTTGTATAAAGAGCATAAGAATGATAGAGAAGAGAGTTCAGGTTCTTAAACTCCACCTTAGCTGTAGATGTTTGCTAAGTTAAGCCTCTGTAACCCATAAGGATCCATACTACGAAGATGATTACTACGATGATGACCGCCGTTCTCGATACTATGAGGATGATGACTACTACCGAGACTCCTTTGAGATTGATGAGGCCTCAAGCATTGTGCCTACTGAACGAGGCCTGCCTCGCTACCCATCACAGGTGAGAGGTGGTGCATTATGACCCTCAGCAGCATCTCTACTTCTGATACTATACTGTCTTTTATGGAGACTTGTTCCCTCTCTGTTTGTTTGTTTGTTTGTATACTCGGAGTCGGAATGGAAATTTCAGTTAGGATTCAGGTAGGTTCTACTTTTTTCAACATTTTATTTCAAAGTTACACTTAATCACAAACTTATGATTATGGAAAGAATTGCATATATCTGTCTGATATATTGAGACTCTCTCGTATGGCTTAAAATTCTTTTCTTTTGTGTTTGTTTCTTGTAGGATTTTTCTTGAGTTGGTAGATTGTACGAATTTCATTTATAACCACATACCTCTGATATAGCATGTTGTTGTGAAAGATTTTGTGAGGATAGTGTATCACATGCTGTTTGGGCCTGGCAGTGAAAAGAGACTATCTGCTAGGCAGTAATGACTGTACTGTATTGTAAAGTTTTATTATATTATCAATGTAGTATGTCTGTACAGTCACTGTAGAAAATGTAGAAGCAGGCCATTATGACCAAGCTCTTTTTTTTTGTTAAAGCTGAATCCATGGAAATTTTTATAAACATATACAGGTCATACCTTAGACATCAGTATGAAAAGAGACTTATTAACCAATGTGTCAACCATGGGGCTGGGCAGTGACTGGATTCAGGATTTTTCAGGATTTTAGGTACTGACATTAAAAAGGGTACCTGACAAGAGAATAGATAAATTATGGCTTCACCTGTTGAGATATCTTTTCCCAGTACAAGCACCCCTCGGTTTATGCAGTAATTATGTGTTTGAAAATGGTTAGGTAAGTGAAAAATGCAGATCTAGAGAAAGCATGTGATAATGTAGATAGAGATGCCTCATGGAAGGTTTTAAGAATGTATGGTGTGGGAGGAAAGCTGGTAGAAGCAGTGAGAAGTTTTTACCAAGGCATATGTGAGTAGAAAGAGAGGAGAGTGAATGCTTCAAGTGATGGTTGGTCTGCAGCAGGGGGTGTGTGATGTCACCATGGTTGTCTGATTTGTTTATGGGTGGGGTGGTGAGAGAGGCAAATGCATGAGTGTTGGAGAGAGGGGTAAGTATGCAGTTTGTACTGTGGTGAGAGAGGCAAATATACGAGTGTTGGAGAGAAGGGCGAGTATGCAGTTTGTACAGGATGTGGGGACCTGGGAAGGGAGTCTTATTTTCTGTTGACACAGCACTGGTGGCAGATCTGAGTGAGAAACTGCAAAAGTTGGTGACTGAGCTTGAAAGGGTGTGTGAAAGGAGGAAGTTGAGAGAAAATGTGAATAAAAGCAAGGTTGTTAGGTTTAGCTAGGTAGAGTTTACTAGTTATGGAGACTCTTTTGCTATGGCCACTCTCTTGAGGGAATTCCAGAAGGGAACAGGCACCAGAGATAGCAAGGTAGAGGGTTAATTAAGATGAAGTGTTAGTTTGAGTGGAGAGAATTGGAGGAAGTGAAATGTTTTAGATATCTGGGAATGGACGTGGTGGCAAATGGAACTATGGAAGCAGAAGTGAGTCATAGGGTGGGTGAGGGGGTGAAGGTACTGGAGTATTGAAGAATGTGTAAAATGAGTGGTCGTTATCTGGGAGGATGAAAATGGGCATTTTTAAAGGTATGATAGTGCCAACAATAGTATATGGATGTGAGAAATATGCTATAGATGTTGATGTGCAGAGGAGGGTGGATGTTTTGGAAATTAAATGTTTGAGGACAATATATGGTGTGAGGTGGTTTGATTTAGTAAGTAATTAAAGGTTAGAGAGAGGAGTGGTAATAAAAAGAGTGTGGTAGGGAGAGCTGAAGAGGATGTGCAGAAATGGTTTGGACATATGGAGAGAATGACTGAGGAGAGGTTGACAAAGAGGATATATGCATCAGAAGTGGATGCAAGAAGCAGAAGGGGGAGACCAAATTGGGGATAGAAGGATGGAGTTAAAATGATTCTGAGTGCTTAGGGCCTGATCATGGAGGAGAGTGAAAGAAATACAGAGGATAGAGTGAATTAGAGCAATGTAGTATGAAGGGGTTAACATGCTGTCAGTGAACTGAACCAGGGCATATAAAGCAGTTGGGGGAAACTATGAAAAGGTCTGTAGGGCCTGGTTGTGGATAGGGAGCTGTGGTTTTGGTTCATTGCATGACAACTAGAGAATAGATGTGAGCAAATGTGGCCTTTCTTCTTCTGTTCGTATTGCTACCTTACAAACATGGGTAATGTTGATCAGGTATGAAAAATAAAAAAAAAAATTGGAGAAAAAAGGTAAAGGAGGAAGGATGTGACAACTCCAAAATTTGCCAAAATATATCAGAACAACACTTTGTGTGCTATACAGATTGCCTAATTTACATTCATATGAACCAGTACAAAATTTTTTTATTTACAAAATATTTTTTGCCAGAGAAAAAACAAGTTATTTTGCCCTAGTGCACTCACCAGATTGGTCTCAAAAGCACTGAAATCAGCATAAATACCAAAATAGTAAAATGAGATAACTAATTTTCTCAAATGATAGAACATTATATAAGAACAATAAAACAATCAAGAAATAAGAATGTGCTCCTGAACTAAACTAAAGAAATAAGGAACTATTGGTGAGGATGTAGTCCCATCACAAGCATATTGGTAAGATATCTTACCAGTCCCTGTCCACTTCCACCAAAAGTCTTTTGTTCCTCCTTGGGTAAGCTGAGGATCTTATTACTCATTTCTTGGTTGTTTTATTTTTCATATGTGATGCTCTTTCATTTCATAATGGAGAAATATTTTTTCACTAAAGTATTTTGGTAGCCAAGATGATCTCAGATTTCGAGAGACTGATGTGGTCAGAGCACTAGGGCAAAATGATTGTGTATTCTTTGATTGGTTATGAATTGTTTGTTATTCTAAATGAAACATATTTCCATTTGGTCATTTGAACACAAAGTAGGTACTTTGAAAGGGATGTACTGTTCTTCTGGTATCTTTCAGCTGTATTTTGGGTTTTGTCATACCTAGGTCATACAATTCTTAGCTGGCCCCTACCGACCTTTTATCCAACTTATGGTTGATAAAATATGGTAAACTGTATTTTTCGTGCTTATGTAGTATAGTTTCCTTGTGCAGGTTCTTACCTAATGCATGAATTGATGAATGTCTCCATGTTCTGTAGAATTTAGGAGAAAATAGGTGATATGAATGGAAGTTTTACTAAACATTAAAAATCTGCAGTTGAAAATATTCAACATATAGTTACTTATTTATATGGTATAGGAATGGAGTTGCACACTTGTGCGGCCTCATCTCTTGAACACTTTCTGCTATCATACAAACTCTTAAATTCATGTATGCATGCTGTCTGCATTAACCTTGTCCTCAGTCAGTCTGTTCCATTTGTACACCACTCTAACGCTATGAAAGTTTTTCTTTACATCGATATTTACATGTTTCTTACTTAATTTTATGCTATGTCCTTTGGTTGCTCTGTTCCTACATTTCTCAAAGATCTTTCCACAGCCCACTGCATCAGTCTCTTTAAAAGCTTAAACGTTTTGATCTGGTCACCCCACAGTCTTCTTTCTTCCAAGGTCGGTAAATTTGAAGGCACCAGCCTTTCCTAGTAGCTTAGCTCTCTTAATTCTGATAGCATCTTTGTTGCCCTCCTCTGGACCATCTCTATGAGTTCTTTTGTGTTTAAGGTGCAGTGACCAAACCTGATAAGCATCTTCTAGGTTTGGCTTTATGTATGATGTGATTAGCTTTGTTGGTATTCTCTTATTTACGTACTTGTGGCTATTCTATTATTTGCCTGTGCACAGTTTGTCTCTGTAATTATTTTTCTAATATAGGACTGTGGTGAATAATGTTTACTTGCAAGTCCTTTTCACACATGGAATCTTGAAGTTCATTTTCTGCTAGGTAATAATCATATTGAGGTCATCTTTAGCTTTGTCCCTTGCTCATTACTTTACTTTTGCTTGAATTGAATTTTATCAACCATTTATCAGACCCACTGTGGAGTCTGTTTAGGTACCCTTGTAAGCTGATGCAGTCTTTCTTGATTTTCACTTCCCACATGACCTTTGCATCATTTTCAAACATATTGAGGTAGGATTCCATAAATGTAGCTAAATTATTATTAAAGATGAAGAAGAGTAATGGTCCCCAAACCAAACCCTGTGGCACTCCACTGGTCACCTCAGCCCAATTGGAAAAGGCACCTCTGACATGCATCCTTTATTCCCTCTGACTGAGATAGTCTGACTGAGATAGTTTTTTAATCACCCTCCTTTGTGGTACATTGTCATATACTTTCTGGCTGTATGGGTATAGACAGTTCACTCAGCCTTCCCTTTAGTGAGAGAAGTAGCCCTGGAAGTTTGGACCAATGGATTTTCAGGTGACATAGGGAGAAACTCTACTCACCAAGAAAAGATTTCTGCTTTTGTAGCAAAGCAGATTTTCTTTGTAAAAGTGATTTGATATGTAATTCCTTCAAAATACTCTGTCCTTCAATCCATGAGTGTGAAGCATAAATCTTAAGTGGCACATTGTTGGTAATAACTACAGTCTTCCTATCTCTTTGCGTGTTAGTTTTTGTATAATCTCCACAATTATTAAAAAAATAATAATTATAACATCCTGAGAGTTAAAGATCATGTTGTTGATACAGATTTTAACTAAAGTAAACTTTTACAAAATATGTAATGCAGGCAAAGTTACTAATTTTATGTCAATGTGATTTACAAGTAATTACTATAGAAACCCTGAATTTGAATTTACCTTTTTCAAAGGCATCAAAGTTTATGTCAGGTGCGATCAGTCATGCTGCATGCATAGATCAACACCTCTGCGATTGTAAGAATGTTCTAATGAGTAAAATTTTTGATGTAACAGAACATTTCAGTTACACTCCTGCATAAGTCCAAAGGCTGATAAATTTTGAATGCCTTGTAACTGCTGTAATCACTTCAGTCACTGACATCAGGCACAGCATGTTTTGTTTATACGGTGAGTTCCATATAGGCTCTGCTTATCATCCATATTATTGCTAATGGATTTTATATATCTCTCCCATATGTCGTTTTTGTAGTTAGTTATATAAATTCTCAGATCAAGGTAAGGCCTTTGAATTGATTATGGTAAGTTCAACTTTTCTCGATTCCTGAAAGCATAATGGTTTGTGTAAATAATTACCAGTTTCTCAGTAATACTCCAGTTTATCAGTTTTCATGTAGTAATGACTATGTACAATATTTAGAATTCACAAGTGCTTTTTTTGCATTTGTTGATAAAAGTTGCAGTTTATATTAACACACCATTAATTCATATTGATATACATATAAACCTTGATTTTATGTGCAGTTATGAGTTTTCAGTGCATTTCTAATATTCTAAGACTCTTCTTAATGTGATTTTTGGGCTTAATTTATAGCTTATTACATAAAATTTTCCAAGCAATATACTAGTTGTGTGTATTCACTGAATAGTGAGAGTGGCAGTGACTGATAGTTTTGTCTCAGGGTTCCGAGGAGAGGTTTGTGGAGGGTGATGGTCAATATTCTACCGAATATGAAAGTGGCACTGAGTCAAGGGAGGCCGTCAATGCAAGAATAGAGCCCTACCCTGGAGACCTGAGCAAGGTGAGCCATTATCCTTTTGGGGATTTTAAGGAATTTGCTTTGTTACAAAGGATTTTACAGAGCAGTAGGAAGAAGAGAATGAGAAAGTTGAGAAGGTGGAGAACTGTTAGCAAGGGAAGTGCAAAGGTTTGCTTCCATCAGGAGCAAAATTAGGAAGGAGAATCAGGAAGAGGAGCAGTATGTCAGTTATATTGTCACCATTAACTGAGTGACTAGAACTGATATACAGGAAACTTTGTGATGAAATGTAATATATCAAGAAAAGTTAGGTCCCTGTGTAATTTATTTTATTGTTCATTGGTTGATTTTTGCAAGCTTTAAGTTCAAAATTGTTTCCTACTTGGCTCATTGATATATCAGTAATGCATATTATTATGTGCTCTTGATTAACTGGTAAGAGTCAGAGATACCCAGGACCAATTCCATCAAGGAGTTTCCTGTACAGAAGGTGAGCAGTATAGGTTTAGAACTGATATAGCAGGAACCTTAAAAAGTTTGAGAAAGCTAGAAAAACATTGTTACTATGCTAAATTAACACACTTTAGCGGCTCATTTATTACTGCAACTTTTTTGGTTCTTGTTATAGAATGTATTTTGTTTGCAGTGAACCAATATAAAGGTAAATTTTGGAAAAGCAAGGTAAGAAGAGGTTTTAGTGTAGCATTTATGTTGTTGTAGAGATGTACATGTCTTTATTGTACATGTGTTGGTAATCTTGTATGTATGTTATGACCAGTATGGCAAACAGTGGTCATATTTTAAACATATTTAGTGGTGTGAGCTTATGACACATCATAACTGACTGTAGTGTAAGCTGATAAAGTATTGAAGTTATTTGTTTTGTGATCTTACAGTTCATCATCACTATTTGGTGTGAGCTAAGGACACATCATAGTTTGCTATGGTGTAAAATTTTCACGTGTTATACTCTTGCTGTGGTGAACTTATTATGTTATAGATAATTGTGTTGTGAGCTAACAATATATCACAGTTTACTATGGTAGAAGTCTATAATGCACCATCATTTGCTATGATATGAGCTTAAAATACATTATCATTTATTGTGCTGAAAACCAAAGCTATATCACAGTTGCTGCTGTATGACATGACTCATTATAGCTTAATATGAACTTTTATAAGTTTATCATTTTACAAGCCTATGTTTTATCATAATTCACTGTAATATAGATTCATTACACATCATAGCTTAATGGAGTGTAAATTTTAGATACATTATAGCTCATTATGGTGTAAATTTAAGATATATCATTCTTTGCTATTATGTGATCTTATGTTACACCATATCTTTTTTGTGAGCTTACAGTACACCATACTTTGCTGTGGTGTGGCCTTATACCTTAGTTTCTGTGGTGTGAACTTCATTTACATCATAGCTGGCTGTGGTATTAGGTTATAACACATAATAGTTTGCTGTGGAGTGAGCTTACACCTCATCTTAGTTTTTTATGTGAGCCTATGTCACATTATGATTGTGGTGTGAATGTATGGCTCATCATAGTTTGCTTAGTTGTGAGTTTCACAGATCATAGTTTATTGTGGTGTGAGCTCATGACATTTTCATTTGCTGTGTATTTTTTATGTTAGAAAATTTCATCTTGCTTTGCTATATTCTCAGGCATCAGTCCTATGAATGTATTTTACTGTTTTGGAAGTGCTGAAAAGCTATTCATGAAAAATACACAACAAGCCTTCCAAAGTTACGTGTTCAGGCTTTTGAAGATTGTGGACAAGGTTAGATATAAAGTGTCCATTTGAATGTGCAATGCGGTCTTGGGTTTTTCTCTTACTTCAATGTAATGACACAAACACTCACCTTAAGTATATATATATATATATATATATATATATATATATATATATATATAATATATAT
>JAYMFT010050137.1:0-15277 GCA_038088735.1 Panulirus argus
TATATATATATATATATATATATATATATATATATATATATATATATATATATATATATATATATATATAAAGTCTTAGTAGCCTTTATTTAAACACACACAAGAAAATACAGTTCAATAATAAGCCTCTGATCCTTCAGATTTGTATTCCCTTTAACGTAATTGTTTTTCTATTGTAGTGTTTATTTGGCTGACTGTTTTCTTTTTTTTTTTTTGCATGTGACTACAAATGTTCAGTGACTTCTTACCTACTTCATTTACATTCTTCACTTTCACTGTTGTGCCTCAGTTTTCATATTTCGAGTGTACTTCATTCCAAATGAGACCAATCAGTAATTACCTTGACTACACCACAATATTCACCTATCTGCTCATTACATATTTATTCATGCTCTCACCAAACAAGGCTGAAGGAGTGAATTTGATTTTTGTTGAAGATTAAGAGGATCTCAAAATGAGCATAGGATGTTGCGCATGCACATGTTTTCCATTGGTATTATTATTATTTTCCATTTAATGAAAATTCCTTTTTTTCCTCATGCATCATTTACCATTAGACTGTGTTTATGAAAATCCTTCTTGTGAGACAACTTATTGTATGTGGTTTCCTTTGTGTGTATCCTTTCATCTTCAAGTTCAAGCAGGAAGAATTAGACACCATTCTTTACACTCTGACTTGTAACAAGATCCCATACCTCACTCCCTGACCCTATGACCAGACTTGCCACCTTAAACCTTAACCATGTAGCAAGACCCCACACCTCACACCTGACCATACAACCAAACCCCATGTCTCTTTCCTGGGCTCCAGTAATTAGCCAGACTAAACACTTCACACCCTGACTCCGTAACCAAACCCCATGCCTCATACCTTGACCTAGAAGGCACACCACATACTGCATACTCATATCCTGTTGTTGCGCCTCACACCTTGACTTTAGCTTGAGCCCAGCGCCACATTTTGACTCAGTGGCTTAACATATATGCAGTTAGAGTCTACAGTGGAGCCAAGGAGGGATTCTTTACATTAAACACAAAGGAAATGAATATGCCAAAGGCTTTAGAAAGGGTTTAGAACTTAATTTTGCCTGACAGTCTTTTCCCAGTTGTCAAACTCGTGGAGTAAATAGGGTAAGAATTACTCGTACTGTGCTTTTTGTTAATTCCTTTTAAGTTTTGATATTATTGGCTATCATATTAAGAAAAACTACCTCTGTTTAGTGATTTATATCAGCATAGATGATTTTCTATAAATTTGTTTGTTTTTTTATTGAGTTTTAACTTGCTGCATGATTTTTACAAATGCACAAAAAATAGATTTTTTTTAGTCCTGATTATGATAGCACATGATTTCCCTTTCTTTTTTATTTGTTGGTGACTAACCTGCACTTGTGTGATTTTATTAGTAGAAATACTGTTAAGTGCATTAATGTTTAGGGAAATCATGCTTGCGTAAAGAAAAAAGATTTAGGATGTTTTGAATAGACACCACCACACAAGGAGATAGGTCCATTGCCAGATCCAAACTCAGCTGGTCATTTTGCTTTTATCAAAGCTTCAAACTAACACTACTTACCAAGATTTTGCCATCCCACTTCATGGGAAAACCCTATCTCGAATACTTGAAATAACAAGTCTTTCTGCTGCCTGAGAATTGGTAAGCATCTCTTACTGAACTAACCTGTTGATGAAATTTGTTAATAATATAGCCACAGCCTGTTTCTTAATAGTTCCAGTATTGTTGAATAGTGTATATATTCACAGTAATAGTGCTACAAAAGTAACCATGCTGTATCTTATTATTTTAGAAGACTCATAAAGTTTACAGTTATATTGTTGAGAAACAAGGTAGATCACTCATAGGATACACAGCTAGAAATTTAGGAAAGAATACAGTACTACTACAGAGAATAGTGAAATGAATAACATAATTCTCATAAACTTAACTTATTTAATGCAGGTATGGCATCTGGTTCGTCAACAAGAATCAGAACAAAGGGAGGGAGAGCGCACTAACAAGATGGTATCTGAAATCTACCTCACTCGTTTGCTCTCCACAAAACTCACTTTACAAAAGTTTGTTGATGACCTGTTTGAGACGATATTCAGCACTGCACATCGTGGTTCTGCTTTGCCTCTGGCCATCAAATATATGTTCGACTTCCTTGATGACCAGGCATTGCAACATGGCATCACAGACCCCGAGGTAAACAGCACATATTTGTATGAAGCTGAGAGCTACAGAGTTAGTGACAAATATGTTCGTGTTATCAGTGTATATTTGTATGTAGCTGAGAGCCACAGAGTTAGTGGCAAAAATGTTCAGATTATCAGTGTTTGACAACTTATTTTTTTACTGTTTTTAGTATTACATAGCTTTGTATCTATCTGTCTGTCTTTCATTAGGAACATGACTTGCACTTTTGTATCATTAAAAATTGGTATTTTTATATTTCCACAAGCTTTTCATCCATTGTTTTGATTGCAGGTGGTTCATACTTGGAAGAGCAATAGCCTACCACTTAGATTCTGGGTTAATCTTATAAAGAATCCCAATTTTGTGTTTGATATTCACAAGTCCAATATTGTGGATGCATGCCTGTCTGTTGTGGCTCAAACTTTTATGGACTCTTGCTCCACATCTGATCACAGATTAGGTAAGTCTTTATGCTTTGCAGCTTTCTGAGAACACTTTGAAAGATATACAGTATCAGCTATCTTGCTAAGGCAGGAAAGGCAAGAAGATATGGAAAAGTCATAAAGATTCTTGAACAATTTGCTGTATAACCAATGAATTTTACTTTCCTCTTTAGGTAAAGATTCTCCAAGTTCTAAATTGCTGTATGCCAAAGACATCCCCATCTACAAAGAGTGGGTAGAACGGTACTATGCCGACATCAAGATAATGCAACCCATATCCGACCAAGACATGAATGCCATGCTAGCAGAGGAGTCTCGGGTAAGTCTAGTAAGTAAATGTAGGGCTTAGGACTCCCTCGGATTTCGCTGTTGTAGAACTGATTTTGATATTTGTAAAGAGTAATTGACTAGATCTTGTATAGCTTTCTGTTGTGACTGGAATATCAAGCCGAAATAAAAGAAAGGATTCAGTCCAAGCCACTCAGGAAATTGCGAGTAAGTGTGAATAAAAGCAAGGTTATTAAGCAGTGCAGAGGGACAGGTCATTTGGAGTTTAAGTTTGAACAGAGAAAATTTGGAGAAAGGAAGTGTTTTAGATACCTGCGAGTGGACATGGCAGCAAATAGAGCCATTGGAGTGGAAGTGAAATATAGGATGGATGATGGAGCAAAAGTTCTAGGAGCATTAAAGAATGTGTGGAAAGAGAGATCATTATCTAGTAGGGCAAAAAAGTGTATATTTGAAGGTATAGTAGTTCCAGCAGTGTTGCATGTATGCAAGATATAGGCTATAGATGAGAGTGTGCAGAAGAGGGTGGATGTGTTGGAAATAACATTTTTGAGGACAGTGTGCAGAAGAGGGTGGATGTGTTGGAAATAACATTTTTGAGGACAGTAAGTGGTGTGAGGAGGGTTAATTGAGTAAGTAATTAAAATGGTAACAGAGAGATTTTGTAATAAGAAGTGGGTGGTTGGGAGAGCTGAAGAGGATGTACTGAAATGATCTTGACATATGGAGAGTGTGAGTGAGGAGAGGTTGAAAAAGAGGACATTCATCAGAAGAGGAGGGAACAAAGATAAGGGGATACCGAACTGGAGATTGAAGGAGTGAAAAAAGATTTATGCTTGAGGCCTAAATATACAGGAGAGTGAAAGGTATGCACAGGATAAGGTGAATAGGGGCAATGTGATATACAGAGGGCAATATGTCATCATTAGACTAAACCAGGATATATCAAGCAGCTGATGAAACCACAGAAAGGTCTTTGGGGCTTGGTTGTGGACAGGGAGTTGTGGTTTTGGTGAATTACACATGAAAGCTGGAGAATGAAGTGAGTAAATGAGGCCTTTTTATTAATCTGCTGCTGTCACTAACTCGCTAGCCCTGAAAATGTTGAAATGTTATGAAGAAAAAAATACATGCACTCTCTTCTGTTCTTTGTGGGCCAGTGGAATGTTGCATATGATTAGAAAGTTTCTTCCTATCCCTTTGGTGGCTTTTATTTTTTTCAGGATCTCATGCGTTATTTTAGGTTTAGGATTTGGTCTCCCAATTTATTTGACAAATTGATTTTCTTCTGCTTATTGAGCTGTGGCTTTTAAAGCTCTGCAACTCATCTATTGTTTCCTTTACAGGGAGCATTTTCTTGATCTTGTCTGGACCTCTTAAAATTTTTTGTTACTGTTGTGTTTCTGGTAAATGGTTAAAGTGCTTTTGCAGCTGTCTCATAACTTTGTACATGTACCATGGCTTTACTCTCCTGAAAACATAATCATGCCCCAGCCTACTGTGTGTGTGTATGTGTGTATTTTTATACATGCTTGACTTTTGAACCTTAACAAGATAGCATCAGGAAAGAACACTGACCACTTGGCTCACTTTTCTGTACTTAATGATCCTACAAGAGAGGAAGATTTCTAGTCTTCACTTCCACCCCTTTTAATTGCCTTCTTTGACACTCAAGAGGTACATGGATAGTTTTCTTTCTTTTTTATCCCTCAGGAGAGTTTGTACAGAACATTTAATGAGTTACCATCATATTTAAGGCAGTTTAGATTTTGAATTATAATACTAATCATAGCATTGTGCATTTTACCTTTCTCAAGGTGTTTAGAAATGTAAAGTACAATTTAGTCTACATTGAAAGTAGTTAAGGCACAACTTCCATTTTGATTATTGGCATTCATCCATTTTCTCTCTTTTTTTTTTTCAGATGCATAACTCGGAGTTCAACAGTCTAGCAGCATTAGCTGAGCTGTATAACTATGCATTTAAGTATAGCGACCAGCTTATGTTAACACTAGAGGAAGATGAATTCTCTACCAAGAATCGCTTAGCATACCGACTAGAGCAAGTGCACAACATAATGACAACCGATCAAGAATGACAGGACGCCCCCCCTGACCCACGGGCTGGACCAGATCAACAGAGGGTTCCGACTTCAGGCCCTGTGGGTCCTGGTTCCTACTCTCCAGGTCCATATGGAGGGTCCCCTCCACATCACGTGTATCCCGGGGGACCATATGGTGTGTCTCCGCCGCAGTCTGCTGTTTACGATGGTCAGCTGGAAACCATGTTCACTTACCGTGGACAGGGTGCAGCAATGGGAGATGGGGGCCAAGGGGGGGTAGATGGCAGTGTGTATGGTCTCTATGGTGTGCCCCAACATGCCAGACTTTCTCCTGGGGCGTATGGGAGTGCACAATTTCCTAACAGAGGGACACCGCAGGTGTATGAATTTGAATATGAAGAGCCTCGATTTACTTGAGGCTTGGTGATGAGGAGTGCTGTGTTTCTGCTCAAAGTGGGTTGCTGTATGTGCAGCAGGACAGAAAAACAAAGTGCCTCACACCTAAGGCGACATTGGTGCCCAGGAGTGAGCATGAAAAATAGGCAACAAAGCAACGAACAAATTTGCCCAGCAGCAAACAAGAAACAGAAGCAGCTAGACTTTACATTATGCACTACAGTAACTTTGTACCTAATTCCCTGGCTTCTAATAAACCAAAATGTGACTGGTGAAGGTGCATTCTGCAGTCATTATTTTTTAATAAGATTATCTTGGTGCTGTTTCATGTATGTGCAATGCAGACTGCAAGCTGAGTGCTACTACCTGGACAAAATTATATGGTTAGCACTTAGGTGGTGCTCATTCACAGTGTATCAGAAAACAGCATCTTGTGTTTAGTGTCACTTTTTTAATTGCCAGTCCTGCCCTGAACACTTGTTTGACCTTTGCTCTTCCGTCTTCCATCAAGACTGCACGTGACTTCAGCACAAGACTCCGCTGTTTACAAGACTCCGCTCAAAATGCCACCATGAAGAAAATCTGGTGGTGGAGATTATAGTGATACTGTAATTCCAAATTCATTATTGTTATTTGAATTTGTAAATGTTGATATGAAAGACTTACACCACTGACATTCAGCTGCCCGAGTTGACTCAGTTTTTATCAGAATTATTCAGGATATTGAAATTTGCTTTCAGGCAAAGATGAACATGGAGAAAGAATTATTTTGCATCATAAAACTCCCTGAATGCTGTACAGATGATCATCCATATTCCCTGCATTTAAAAAGCATAGCAATCATTACTCCTAATAAGCTTCTGTTTGTCCAGGTTTATAAACTGAGTGCATTAACATGTTGCTGCTCTGTTACCGTATGTACCATTATTTCATATGTGCAAAAACTTTAAGATGTTTCAAGTTTTCATGTGATATTTCTATGTGTATGAAACTGCGTGTGTGACTGTGTGCGCATACTGTTACTGCCATGTGCATGTGTGAGTGTGTGTGCTGAGAAGAAAGCCATGTGTGTGTTGTCTTGGTGTTCTATGGACCTCTCAGCTTTTTGGGCATATTTTGCTTGCATGGTGGAGATGAGAATGTCTTTTTTTTTCCCGTATCTTATGAACCCAAACAGTGGTTTTATAGCCCTGACCGTAGCTCATAACATCAGAGTAGAGTAACACAACTTTCAACAGACTCGTTGATTTATCAGTTCGCCGTGGTGCGGCCGAAGGACCGAGTGTGCCAATGATCTTGATGACTGCGGAAATGAAGCTCCACCATGCTGGCAGAGCTCAACATGAGGGAGCCTCTATGTGCTCATGAGTGTAGCTGTGTTCACAAAATTTGGTTAGTCATGGGTGTGCTCAAGTGATCTACACACCCAAGAGTATCTTCATAAATCACTCCATTCATAAAGTTCATTTTTCTTTTTCTTTTTATGCATCTTGACTGGGATAACTTTTTTCCTGTTAAATCATATTTTAATCATGTCGCCAGTGCTACAACTGTCTGTATCAAACAAATTGTTATGTAGTTGGAGATGGCGCAGGGTTTTAGTAGTAATGTTCTTTATTTATAACAAGGATGTACTTTTTTAAAAGAGCTATGAACTATTGATCCTTCATGTATTTCCATGTTTTGAGCTTTTAGATATTATGAAACAAAATGAGTGCAGACAAGATTTTTGCAATAACTTGAATATATCTGTTTTTTAAAAGTGTAATTTTTCAGAATGTATCAAATCTCTGTTATCATAAACTGAGCTTGTTTGGCACCTGTGGCAACAGAGACTCGGTGAGGGGGTTGTATTTAGAAAAACACCAGTGAAAACTTAAATTTTAAATGTATATGATTTGATCTCTCACTGAGGTGCTCATATCTAATAAAATATCTTGTGTAAAGTATAAAAGGTGTATAGACTGGCTGAGACTGGCTACTCTCTCAAGTGGTCGCAGAGCTACGGTTGAGTTGTCTCTCGCACTCTACTCTCACACCCATCTATGTACATTCATTTGTGAATAGTTCCTTTGTATTATATTAGTACTCATAAGACCATTTGATACAATCATTACTGGTATTAATTATTAATGATGTTGATACAAATTCTATCATTGTCTACTTAGCTCGCGTCCCAGGACCAACATGATCCTTTTGTTGCCGAGAACACTGCAGCCTCGGTGAGAAGAGGCAGTCTGTATATAATTGTGGAGGAAGGTCGGCGGCCTCCCCCATCTTCTGCAATCCAGGGTCTCATAGTCATGTCTTGGACTCCACAATTTTACACTCCCCTTTTTGTGACCAATGTAATTATAATGATTTTACTCTTTGACAGTTTGTTCGAATTAATAGCCTTACAGAGTTAGAACATGGGCACAGAGCAATGGTCTCTGGCTCTGTTATAGCCGGTCCCTGGTCTAGTCTCTCGGCCGCCGACCCTACCTACCTGTGTACCATGATTTCCCGCGCGTCCCGCCGTACAGGCGCACGTTATGTGTATGTCAAGTCTGTGTTTCATATAAATGGATCAATAAATTTTTTCACTGTATCCACTGTATATGACTGTGACCTGGTGAAAATTATTTTTACTAGAACTATTTTTTGTCTGCTTGTTTGTAACACACTGCTCTGTTAATATCTAGTTTCCTCTGCATAAGTGTGATCATCTCTGTCAAATAATTCCGCTTTTCCACTAAACTAACCCTTCTCTCCTTAAAGGAAGCCACTTTAGGACTTTAGAAGATGCTTTAAAAGGTACATGTTTGTTGATATATCTATCTATCTATATCTGTATCTCTGACATCTGTTCCCTCTTGGAACTCCTTCAAGGTGACCATAGCAAAAGAGTTTCTATAACTAGTGAACTCCAATGCCACATCCTAGCCTTCAGAGTTTCATCCTTAACAGGCCACTGGAAGAAGGCATCTCTAGTGCAGTGTTTGTTGCTATTTGACTTTATTTCATAAACGTATTTCTAGAATTATGTCTGAGGATAGGGGATAAGGAATACTGCCCACATATCTCCTGCATGTCATAGAAAGCTACTAAAAGAGGTGGGAGTTGGGGGGCCAGAAATCCTCCCCTTCTGTATATATTTTCAAAACAAGGAACAGACAAAGGGGCCCATGGGGGATTTTTACTCTAAGACTTGGTTACCTATGCTTAATTCAACCTCACTCGTGCGGGAAATGGCAGACATGCAGAAAAGAAAGAAAAGAATTTCCAGAGTGGTTAATGTATGAGTTTCTAGAACCACTTCAATCACTGAACAGCACTCCACGCAAAAGTAGCTGAGAGACTACCACGGCACAGGAAGTACTGGGTAGATTCTGCAAGTTTGTTTAACTTTTGCATGAATGTAGCATTTATCTTCTGTCTTTACTCATATAAGTGGTAAAAGTGTGAAGATATACCCTGTGGTAAAGGTAGGTGACCAGAAAAGATAATAAAGTGTAAAGGGTACATGAATAGATGAAGAATGCGAATCAACAGCAGTTGGAGCATATCATGTTTAAGGGTAAGTGGCAGACCAGGAACGAGAATTTCAGGAAGGTCCTGTTCTAATACATACAGACAAACACATCAACACCACACTGCTTGACCTGTAGCCCTACCTGTTGGATGTGGGCAGGTTCCTGTGGGCTGGAGGAGTTCCGTCGAAGGGGTCCCTTGGGCGGGAAAGTAAGAAGTATCTCCGTTCCATGTTTATAGGGTGTATGTAGAGTGCATCCAACCATGCAGAGTATACATTCTTATGTTACGTATGCTTTGCCTAAGTAAACACGGACGCTCACAGTAAGAACCTAATTTTTTCCAGCTGCAAACATTGATTCATTAAGCAAAACTTAAATCTCCAATTAAACTCCTCATTTATACGTGAAACATCACCATTGCATACAGTAAAAGATAATTCCCTGAACATCCTCATCTGGACAATATAGATTATGAAAATCCTGTCCTAACTTCCAAAACTCAAGGTATCACTTTCTCCATTACTTATGGTTATAGTTCAAGTGAATTTAAAGTAACTGTGTTCATGAATGATGTGCGACTAGGCCATGGGAATTATTGTTCGGAATGAAATTAAGATCCAGTTGAAGTATTGTGTGTATAAGGTAGTAGAAAAAGGTAAAAAGCAGAGATGAATAATCATGACAAATTTTATCAAGATTATGGACTGGATAAAGGATGAAAACATAAGGAAGAAATCTGATATGATTGATGAGAGACTAATCATTCACGTGAAATAGCGCAGTATGTATATCATATGGAATATAGAAGTTAAGCTAGAAGAGGAAGAAGCATACAATGCAAATATACATTGTACAGGTGCCATGCCATACTATTTGATACTACTAAAGAACTGGCTGCAAGGTGGTTTGTTAGAGAAACAGATCAACAATTAGAGAGATTAAAGTTAATGATAATTCAGTGTGGAAGGCAAGTCATGTAAAATGCAGAGACTCACAAATCGGAGTCATTTTACTACATTGAATAAGAGTAATGCATAGCTTTAGTATAAACTAAATTACTTTTCATATACATTTGGTCAGCTGGTTGAATTATCATCTTATATGGGATTTATTTTAAGTTTCCCCCATTACTTATATTTTGAGCACTTGCTCTACTTCATGCATATATCCAGAAAGGAGCAGGAAATAAATACACTGAATCATGATAAAGTTTATTATTTTGAAAATATATAACTAATTGTTGCAGTCATATTTACTCTCATTTAAAAAACATGTAAACATTATTGGGTAAATAGTTAAATTAATAATGACAGATGACCCGATTTAACAAATCTGTCAAAATCTCATTGTCTTATGGTTAAATTCCTTTCATTGTTGAATATATAAATCTTGGCATAACATTATTTCTCATGGGTGGAAAATATAAGAATTATCATTTCACAATCATTCCAAAAGTATCAAATGATATATTGGGCATTATAAGCAAATCTGAAATTAGTTTGTTTGTGGAAAATACACAAATAATGAAGACAATTAAACTTTAGTGGTGGTAGTGATTTCCAAGCCCTCAAAGCTGTTGGCTGGGCTAAATTTTCATAGACCTGTCGTTGGTCAAGACCCTTTGAAAACAACTTGGCAGAGATTAACTTTATGAAGGTTATACACCTTCCTTGGAGCAATAAAGATGTATTTTAACGATTATTTAGATTTCTCTTATTCGTCATTTAATCGTGAAAGCTATTTTGTAACCCGACAAATGCAAATAGGGTTACGATAAGATATCTATACAGACGAGTTGCCATATCATCAACGCCATCTATTGCTTGAAGGACAAAGTTACAGTTTCAGCTTAGGGATATATATATATATATCCTGTTGTTAGTGGAAAGATTCCATTCTGTCCTAAAGGATTGTTAGCTGCAAAGGACACTTTAAAAAGACACCGGGGTCAGTGCAGACGTGGAAGCCATACTGAGTGCACGTCAATCCATTTCTCTACAGTGAGGCGGCTCTAGGTGGGTCTCCACGTCATTCAGAAGGAAAAAAGGTAAGTAGACGGGCCACCAACCAATTGCCAATTTACGCCTGGAAACGCGTCATAATTAACCCGAAATCAGGGCTCCATTCCTCTCGGGTTTGCTTTGCCAGTTTCTTAATGATTCAAGGGGCTTTTTGAGTCTACGCCATTTGCAAATTGTTTAATTATGGGATCCCCGTAGCCTCACCGCCATTTTTTGAAAGTGCTTTGTATTAGTGTTGGAGGGAATATATATATATATATATATATATATATATACGTGTGTGTGTATGTGTTTAGTACAATTTATATATATTAAAAACCTTAATTGGGCAATTACCAGTACTTTATACGCCGGTTGTTCACTAGCTTCCAAAATTTTTTGTCGCAATTGTCCAAAAAAATTAAAAAAATAATCTTCCGGGCTTATGCCATATTATTTTTTTTTGTATTTTATATTTGTATATGTATGCAAATTAAGTCATTTATATATACTATGGATAGATCCGTTCCAGAATCCTCGGATGACCTTGTGGGGTCTGGTAGGCTTGTTTGCCGAGGTCAGATCAGGTCAGGTCAGGTCAGGTCAGGTCGTCAGGTCAGGTCAGGTCTAAGGAGTATTGCTTTCAGGGTTGCAATGGAAGTGGTCAGCGTGCACAGTGCCAGGGGCGTGGGTGTGGCCGGGGTAGGCATCCTCGTGACAGTGCACGTGGTCGCCGTGGCTGTGCGCGTGGCCCGGGTCGTTGTGGCCCGGGTGGTCGTGGCTGTGACCCGGTGGGATATCCTGGGAAAGGAGAAATTCCCGCCATAAGTC
The DNA here is from genome assembly GCA_038088735.1 of Panulirus argus. Classification (NCBI taxonomy): domain Eukaryota; kingdom Metazoa; phylum Arthropoda; class Malacostraca; order Decapoda; family Palinuridae; genus Panulirus; species Panulirus argus. Next base: position 11,733 of record JAYMFT010050137.1, read on the forward strand.
GTCGTCATCCAGTGGGGAAATATGGCTTGAGGGGGGGGGGAGAGGGAGGGAGGAGGAGTCCGGTAACACCTGGGTTGTATGACTCGTAAGTAGTGGTAGTCGTTTGACCCCGTCACGCAAAGGCGTGGTGTTACCGGACTCCGCCGGCTGTCTGGGACACCGAGAGCTGTGTCAGGGATGGAAAGGAGTACAGCCCATTGGGGTCGGGGTAGGGGAGAACCTCTTACTTAAAAAGGAGTCCATTAATTCCTTAAAGTGAGGAATGCATCCATTAAAGAAATGGATGAGACCCTTTAAAAGGGATCCTAGTTTTAAGTAATTATTATAATAGTAATGATATAGTCAAAGGGAAGCTGATGTTTAGCGATAAATAACTTTAATCTCACCTCGTGTTCCTCTCCGTGATGCGGCAAACTGAAATGTAAATAATTTATGTTAGTATCCGATTTCAAAACATCAATTATTTCATAAATTATCAGATATTTTTATTTTGACGTTTCCAATTACGAATTAGCTTTCCATATTATAACTGGTAGAGATTATGGAATTAGTAGTAAAGTCAAGAGATGTGATAACTGTAAAAAATGTGTTGTTGTTCATGACTTTAGCGCTGGGGGTCCTGCCCACTTGTGGCAGCCATTTTGGATGTTCAGGGCGCCAAAATCAAATTACACTTAGAAATTTGTGTAGTGTAAGTAGCTTAGTTATTACAAATAACCTGATTATCGATTGATTTGTTAAAGTTCAGTTGGCATGACGGACTTGTTCCATTAAATAACTGGAGTGTAAGTAACGGAGGCAGAGAGGAGTTTGGGCTAGGCTAAAGGGCATCAGATTTCTTGCCTAACTTATAGCTCAAAGCTTTTAATTAATACTGCTAATAGCTCAAAGCTGTTAATTAATATTGCTTATAGCTCAAAGCTCTTAATTAACACTGCTTATAGCTCAAAGCTCTTAATTAACACTGCCTATAGCTCAAAGCTCTTAATTAACACTGCTTATAGCTCAAAGCTGTTAATGAGCACTGCTTATAGCTCAAAGCTTTTAATTGATACTACTTAAAGCTCAAAGCTCTTAATTAGCATAGCTTATAGCTCAAAGCTGTTAATTATTACTGTTTATAGCTCAAAGCTGTTAATTAACACTGCTTATAGCTCAAAGCTTTTAATTGATACTGCTTATAGCTCAAAGCTGTTAATTAACTGCTTATAGCTCAAAGCTTTTAATTGATACTGCTTATAGCTCAAAGCTTTTAATTGATACTGCTTATAGCTCAAAGCTGTTAATTAACATTGCTTATAGCTCAAAGCTCTTAATTAACACTGCCTATAGCTCAAAGCTCTTAATTAACACTGCCTATAGCTCAGATCTCTTAATTAACACTGCTTATAGCTCAAAGCTGTTAATTAGCACTGCTTATAGCTCAAAGCTTCTAATTGATACTCCTTAAAGCTCAAAGCTTTTTCGGCCCACTGGCATTTTAATCCCCCCCCCCCCCCCGGCATCCTGTCGGCCTAGTTTGTGGGCGGTTTTATTTTTCTCTTCTTAAAGATTGACCTTGAAATGTTGCCGGTGGTTCCGTCGTGCAAGAGCAACTGCCATTTAGCGCAAGCCGTTCAAGGCTGAGGGTTATCGTGCGGCAGGATTGTCGTAAGCATTGCCCATAAATTTCGTACCAGAGAAGCAAAATTATCGTACGCCATTTTTTTTTTTATCTTCTTGAAAGACGTTCCTTAATTAAAATATTTTCGTTTCTCGGGGTGTAATTTCATGTAATCACTGATTTAGTTATTTCATGGAGTTATCGCTAATTTAGTTAATTCGTGTAGTCATCGCTGATTTAGTTATTTCATGCAGTCATCACTAATTTAGTTATTTTATGTAGTTATCGCTAATTTAGTTATTTCATGTAGACATCACTAATTTATTTATTTTGTGTAGTCATCACTAATTGTGTTATTTCATGTAGTTACCTTTAATTTAGTTATTCTATGTAGTCATCACTAGTTATTTTGTGTAGTCATCACTAATTTAGTTATTTCATGGACTCATCACTAATTTAGTTATTTCAGGTAATCGCTGATTTAGTTATTTCATGTAGTCATCACTAATTTAGTTAGTTTGTGTAGTCATCACTAGTTATTTCCTGTAATCACTAATTTAGTTATTTTGTATAGTCATTAGTAATTAAGTTATTTCATGTAGTTACCACTAATGTAGTTATTTTGTATAGTCATCACTAGTTATTTGTGTAGTCACCACTAATTTAGTTATTTCATGGAGTATCATTAATTTAGTTATTTCAGGTAGTTATAGCTAATGTAGTTATTTCATGCAGTCATCATTAATTTAGGTAAATCATGTAGTCATCACTAAGTTATTTCGTGTAGTCATCACTAAGTTATTTCGTGTAGTCACCACTAATTTAGTTATTTCATGTAGTCATCATTAAGATATTTCATGGAGTCGTAACTAATTTTAGTTCATGTAGTCATGAGCTTAATGAGGGTAATTAGTCATGTTCACCAACTTAACATGCTCATGACTGACTCAAGAAGTCATTAGGTTTTTATTTCAGTTAATTACTTTGTTATTGAGCCTGTCGACTGCAAGGCTCATCAGTTGTCAAGTTATAATTGCATTCAAGTTCGCCTGAAGATAATGACCTCCATCGGGGGCGCGTAAGATAATTTGAATATAATAAGATAATTTGTTTATATATGGTCAGTGCAGTGTGACCGCCACGTTTTCTTCCCCGGCAGCAAAAAAGAACACGGCGCGTCAGCTGCCAGACGTACGACTGACATAGCGAGCTGACAGGTTGATGGTAAGGTTGCAAGACCCAATGCAATTGCATAAGAATGACGACTCTAAATGGCTTCGTTGATTCCGTACATATATATGTCTTTCTTCCATGCGCGGTGTATGCAAATGTTTGCTTCGTAGTTGGTTTAACGGTGGGAGAAAAACTGGTTTTAATGAGGTCCCGATGGCGTAAAACGCACACAGCAACTGGTAGTTTGGTCGGCCGGGCTGGTCGACTGGGTACTACACCCCCCTCACCCCTAAATCATCCCAAGTCCAAGCCAGGTGACCATTTGTCGACCAGGCCCAAAGGGGGAACGGGTAATGGGTGTTTACAACAACGAACGTATATATATATATATATATATATATATATATATATATACTTATATGCTTATATATACACTTATATGTACTTATATGTTATTATTATAGGTGTGTTACGGGGAGAGAGTATTAAACTAGTGTTACCCCCTCTCTAAACGTTGTATATATATATATATATATATATATATATACACACACACGTGTCTGTGTGTCCGTGTGTGAGTTCTAATACACACTAGAACTTAGAAATAACTTCCCTGAACACCCTAAGAACAGGCAGGGAACGAGACTCTGTGCCTTAAGCAAGCAAGCAATCAAGCAAGCAAGCAAGCAAGCAAGCACACACACACACACACACACACACACACACACACACACACTCTGACACACACACACACACACACTGACACACA
>JAYMFT010050148.1:0-15277 GCA_038088735.1 Panulirus argus
GCACGACGGTACGACCCTTGAGCACGACGGTACGACCCTTGAGCACGACGGTACGACACTTGAGCACGACGGTACGATACTTGACGATCGACAATACGATCCTCGAGCAAGACGACACCTTCTTGAAGCACGACTGCGTGCGACCCTTCGGCACGAGGGTACGACTCTTGAGCGCAGAGGGCACGACCCTTGAACACGACGGAAGAACCCTTAGGTATGACAGTCTGACCTTCGACCCACTAGCCCTTTAAGGATTATGCTAAGGGCCAGGCCAAACAACTTACTCAAGGGTTGAACCGCCCTGTTCAAGACGATGATGACGACTCGAACCCGTGCTCGTTTTACCATAAACAGCCAGTTATGTAGAATTCCCAGCAGTTTATGTATTCCACGCAACCCGTTTATCCCCTCTGGTCTTCTGGCCAGCGTTCCATAGTTTACCTCCCACGTACGACTCGCATATTTCTTTTCAGCTTCCAACCTGGTTTTCAAAGTGCAGCATTTCAAATGTCCCTCGAAAATTCTTCTGGGAGTGAGCCTATCAACACTTATATACTCTCCTCCATTTTTTGTGAATTCCATCGTTTTGCATTTTGGACCCGCTTCATTAAAAAGCCATATTGATGATTTTGGTGTGTCAGAACCTCGTTTGGACATTGACAGTGCATCGAAATTGAATGAGATTGACGACCGTATGTCATCAACCCAAACGGGGCGCCCTTTAACTCGGACCTTACGGAAGCGAGGTCAGATCAGAGGCCCAGGGTTTCATGCCCACTAGAACCCTAGAGGGCCCGTGCTTGCTTCCACAGGCCCCGTATTAAGAGGACACATCCCCCCCCCCTTCCCTTTGTACGGTGACGCGAAACCGTTAACAGTAGGACCAATTCTGTTACGATTTATGTACTCGTGCCGATAGTCCGACGAGGCAAAACACGCCTGACAATCACGCAACCAGGACCGTCAAGCGCCTGGCAGGGAACACCACACGAGTAAAACATTTACATTATGTTCCAAAAGGACGTAAAAACAGCTTCCGTTCCGCGTCATCTCGTAGCCGGAATCTCGGCTCAATTTTCTTTTAAAGTTTTCGTACGAGAAGCTGCTGTCAAGGTCTCAAAACGCTCGTGCATGACACAGACAGCGACAATAGAGCCACAGTTCCCCCCTCCCTGAACTGGGAAAGAATTATCCTTTACATGACGCACAGTTTAACAATAATTACTTTAAGTGATGATTACTCATAAGTGGATGCAGATTAATTAGTACCCAGGCGTCGTTACATCTCGCTGTTGTTAATGGGTAACTAATTAAACACTTGTTTAAGCCACTGCGGGCGAGGACTTAGCGACGCGGGGAGGAGGGACAGGGGCGTGGACGGTGGGGAGGGGGTTTGTAGTGGAAGGGAGGGGGTAATAATGAGGGAGGGGGTGTTACAGGGAGAGAGGCCGGGCTTAGGGTGGGGGCGGTGGAGACTCCTCCCCCCACCCCACCCCAACAGAGCCCAGCCAGGATGCGACGCAAAGCGAGTTCCTTCTGCTACCTGAGGGAGGCGCGGTAGGGGTGGGTGAAGGGGCCGTCAGGAGACGAAGGAGAGAGAGGAGGTGGGGGCCGGAGGGCTCAGGTATGATGAGTCTCTTGCTGCTGCCTGCCTCTACAGTGGAGAGGCAACCACTCAGGGAAAGTGAGGAGAGGGAACCTGTTTGTTTATCTCAACTCATTCAAGTCCCCCACACCGCTGGTTGATATGTGGCTGCCTCTGGGGTGGAGTTTTCATAAGAATAATTAAGATTTCTCGTCAGGACGTAATTCACAAATTACTGTGTCACGGAGGGTCGTGTCGTTGGGGCGGACGACCCGGTCTCGCTGTTTCATTAGTCTCTTATTGCTGGGTGCGATCTAGGGCGCGTCAGCTGGGTGTAGTCTTACGGATCTCTCCAGAGAGATTTAATGGTAGGCTTCCGCGATAGTGCTCTAGTAATTGTCCCAGTTAGTTGTCATATGTGTGTGTGTGTGTTTGAGTATTACATGTGTGTTACGGGGATAGAGTTTCACACTCCTGTTGCCCCAACTGTGTGTGTGTGTGTGTGTCTGTCTGTCTGATTACCTATCTGTAATTACCCATTTGTACTCTACAGGGAGGCAGTCTTACACTCGTGGGTGCCCCTATCACCTGCCCCACGACAACCAAAGTTCACCCGCTCAACATTTTTTTTTTTTGTATACGTGTGTTTGTCAATGTTTATATGCCTGTTTACACAAGTCTCCAAGTCTTCATATGGAGTTTAGATAAACACCGTATTGGAGAATATAAAACTCACAGTTTCAGATGATCTCTGGTGCTGGGAGCATCATATCGCGGCAATAAAAATCCCCGATATATGAGCCTCAAATCTTGCAAGCGGCTGGTACCAAGTGACGAGGCCAGAGCCTCGAGTGGTTCAAGTGGCGCTCTGGGAAAAGAATGACGATGCCATCATTTACTGCTGAGAGTCCACGTCAAACACCGACACTCATGAGAAAGGAGAGGACACCCGAACGTCCTCACCGTCTGCAGCGACATGTGAAGTACTCATTTACTTGATATATGGCAATTTGTTGCAGCGAGTCGTAGTACAGAGTCAAAACAGGTGGTGATACACCTGACGCTCAGGAAGGCAAGAAGATGCGCGCCGGGTTAATACACCTGACGCTTAGGAAAAGACAAGAATACTCTTAGTGATACAACTGACGCTCAGGAGGACGAGGATAAAAGCCAGAAGATATACAACTGACGTCAACGAAAAAGAAAAAAATGCAGATTTTTGTGTCCAGTGAAAACAAACAGAATAAAGAGAGTTTGTGATAGCTCCAGCTACTGAAAGAGAGAGAGAGAGAGAGTGAGTACTTAGGCACTAGTACCTACGACAAGATCTTGCCATTCAGCAGGGTGTGCACGTACCGTTCACCACATCTCTTGCTTGGTTAACAACACTCCTGTTGTTCTGCCGCCGCCCGCACATTGCATAGTTATCAACAAATACCAGGTTCGTCCGGGACTGGTCCTAGCGTCTTCTGAAAGTTTTCTGTACTCGCTCCATTTTGTTCTGCCCATCTTTTCATATGGGCCATTTTTATGTAAAAACCTTCTGCCTGGCATCATTGTGATACATTGTACAGTATTCTTTTATAGACGTAAGTGTCGTGTTTGCTCTTCGTTGTGAAGTCTTTAAGCTCAAGGACGTCGTCTCAGACTCCTTCAGAGACAGAAAGACAAACAGGAAGACAGACAGACAGACAGATAGACACAGACAGACAGAAAGACAGAATTCCACGTTGATACCATATATAACCACACCTGAACCAGACTCTGAAGCCATCACACTGAAATGGTGGTGGTAACGACGACGGTGGTGGTGTTGGTGGTGATGGTGATGAGGGTGCCGCCCCCCCTCCTTCCCCCAACACCATCTCCAACACCCTCTCTCAAGTTCCAGCGCCGCCACCGTCCCGACCACCACCATATACGACGGGACCATTTAGTTCCAGGTTCCCAGCCAGTGGCCCTGATGGGTTCTCCATCATATTTCCATGACCAAAAGTGTGGTCTCTAACGACCTGGGACTTTTCACGCGTTAAACGTCGTTACAAAGGTAGCACGGCCCATTTGATGAGCACGGTGGTACGACCCCTTGAGCACGGTGGTGCTGAACAGCACGTGTATATGATGATTTAACCTTTAACGTGATCCGTAATTGTGTATACGTGATTATAGATGTACGTGATATACCTACATAACCTCCATACAAACATACATACAGACATACATACGTACATACATAAATACATTCACACATGCATACGTACGTACGTGCGTACATACACACGTACGCAAATACATTCCGTCTGTACTCAAGTAAGACGAACGACTTAAGATAAGCTCAAGATAACCGTAGTGAGGGGTGGGGTGGGGGGCGCATGATGACCCCAAGGACACAGCAGTGACGACACTGCTACACTTTAAAATCCCCCAATAAGATACTGGGCTCGGCCGTGACAAGCAGCAGTGATAAACACAGTTATCTTAACCAAAACATAACCCGAGTGGGTGTGGGGTCCCTCCCGCTAATAAGCAAACCCCAAAGCGTGAACTGATTTTGTAGTATCAAGTGTGTGTGTGTGTGTGTGTGTGTGTGTGTGTGTGTTCGGTTTACGACAGTGTCGTAAAGTGAAACTCGTGGCCCCATAAGTGTGGAAGAAAATGGGAAAATGAGATAGTTCACATTAGCCAGAATGGTAGAGGGGGAAGGGTTGGGGGTAGAGAGATAAAGGGTGTGTGATTTTATCTGTTTATTTTCTGCTCAGGGCGAGGTAATGTCGCCTGGTAACATAGCATGACTGGAGATGGCGCGGCGCGGCGCAGTGCGCTGCTCTTAAACCGGTTAAGGAAGGGTCTGTAGAATCATGTACACACACACACACATCATGGTAGATGTGTGTGTGTGCACGCTCATGAACGTAGAACTGAGGGAGATGCGTGTGCGTGTCTGATGGTAGTGTTTGTGTGTGTGTGTGTGTGTGTGTGTGTTATCGTCTCTCGTTTCCTTCCACTGTGATGCGTCTCTCTCTCTCTCTCTCTCTCTCTCTCTCTCTCTCTCTCTCTCTCTCTCTCTCTCTCATTCTGACCTTTGGCCAAAAGTGTCTCTTAAAACGAGCTTTCTAATCGCACTGCCTTTTCCCTCCGTCCTCCCTCGCTTTTCCACGCCGTTGCTTCTGTTGCTCGTCTCTCCTGTTAACAGAACTCTTTTTTTCTCTTCTTTTTTTTTTTCGCTTCGCTTCCCCACCTGAGTGTTGCCAGTACCTGACCCTTGGATACCTCGGAGGAGACTGGCTGACTGGCTAAGGTGGGCAGAGCCGCCGGGGGTGGGTGGGCGGTGGGTTGGGCGGCAAGAAAATAAACAAACGTGTTGGAAAGGAGGATATTCAAGGACATGTGTGTAGGATGTTGCCTGTGGTCCTGGAAATGCACGATCACGCACACACACACACACACACACACACACACACACACACACATATACACATCTGCGCGCGCACATAGAGAAACGAGATAAAGGAGGAGCCGAATTGGCTCTCCTATTCAGTGACAAATCAAAATCTCAAGTATTGCTAGCAGGTGGTTAATCAAGACAGTAAATTATGGGGAAATGATAAGAACAAACGTGGCGGTATTTTGCATCAGTTCTGCAAAGAGTTATAATGAACCAGAACAACGAATCAGGATGGTGCAAGAGACGACATAACAAACATTTCCCAGAGGCGGAGAAAGTTCTAAAAACGGAACTAGGATTTTATCCATAAGGATAGATGAAGTTGAATTTAGTTCAAGTGGAAATTATGAGTCAAGGCAAAGAAAAAAAGAAAATCTAGAATCTGTACAGGAAGACCACCCTCACCAACTTGTCACTAAATACACTGGTAGAGTTAGGAAAGACTTGTTACGTATCTAAAATGATATTTCATCCTCACGCATAGAAAGAGAATATCTCACACCATACACCACTCCTAAAGCGATCTGGTATAATGCTTCAATGCTCTTTACGGTAAGGAAGGATGTTATATAACTGGATCGGAGATGAATAAAAAAAGAGACAAACTCCTCCACGACGCTGCTCGACGCAGTCTCGGGAAACTATAGAGAATTCATCAGTTTCATTCGGGACATAAACTGGGAGACGGACATCCACGACCAGATCACAGAACACTTTTGTTGAAGGATCTGAGCGAGCCATGGCGAGGAGGGAGGTTTGATTTGTACGTGGTGGGTTCCTTGGGCAGGGCGTGGAGAGAGGAGGAGGTTAGGAGAAAGAGACAGACAGACAGACAGACAGAGACGAAGGCCTCGACCAAAAATGTCAACTTGTCAACGATCATAGAGACGTGCTTACAGAAGAGACATAGGCGTTTAAAACAAGAAAGGTGTAAAAAAGAACAGTGGACGAATGGTATGAAGTAAGTTATGAAATCGTGAATGTGGACAGCAAACAGAAGTTGAAAACAAACACACACACACACACACACACACACACTTGTTGCCTTCAGATCTTGTGTAGACTAGTTTTTTATCAACATACCAATGTTATCCATCACTTCTGACAAGCGTTCCGTTGCATTATGAGGCGTCAGCGTTCGTATAACTGCAGTAACGGGAAAACCCAGACCTTCTGTAGTTAACCTTGACCTTTTGTTAGTAACCCTTGACCTACTGTTGTTAAGCCTTGACCTATTGTTGTTAACCCCTGACCTGTTGTTGTTAACATTGAACTACTGTTGGTGGCCCTTGAGCCGACTGTTGTTAACCCCTGACCTACTATTGTTAACCCTTGACCTACTGTTTTTAACCCTTGACCTACTGTTTTTAACCCTTGACCTACTGTTGTTAACCCTTGACCTACTCTTTTTAACCCTTGACCTACTGTTTTTAACCCTTGACCTACTGTTGTTAACCCTTGACCAACTGTTTTTAACCCTTGACCTACTGTTTTTAACCCTTGACCTACTGTTGTTAACCCTTGACCTACTGTTGTCTCTTGGGGAGCCCATAGACTTGGAACTTCCTGAGAACTCAGCGGATGGCACAGAAGTCCCATAGTCCTGACCAGAGTCCAATGACTTCAGGATCTTAGACCTTGTAGAGCGAGCCTTGGGAAGACAGTGCTAAGACACAAGTCTGGCACAAAGAGCTGCCAGCACTTAACGGCTGTGTTACCTTGTGGACACTGCGTGATATCGACCGTATTGCAAGGCCAAAGTAGCTATCATATATACCAACTTGTAAACAAGAGATTATTCATTTAAAAAAAGTTATATAAATTGTTTAAAGAAAACTAAGTATTAGAGTCCAGCCCCACAAAAAATTGTTTTATAAAACATGGGTGAAATTGTAACCATTTTTTGACCCCTTGGCTCCCCGGTATCCGGTCAAGTGGTCAATAAGGTCAAGGGGTTAACGTACTTCCGGTACCGGACGAGAGCTGCCGGATACAGCCGGACGGCGTCCGCAAATAGCAACACACTAGGAAAATAATTTATCATTCCGCAGGCAATACAAGCGAGGGTCTGTTTTCCCTCTTATGTGTACATATGTGATTCCCCGTACACACACACACACGCACACGCACGCACACACACGCACACACACACACGCACACACACACACGCACACACACGCACACACACACACACAGAAGTAAAGACCTGGTACATATATATATAACGAGGTTAAGAGACGAGACAACACGAGTATAAAACTCTCTCCCCGAAACACACTTGTAGTAATCACACACACAGTAATCACATAAAGTAATCACATGGTAATCACATACAGTAATTACAAGTGGTAGTTACGCAAGCTTATACTGTTTCCGGTACGACTGTACCACGAGTCAAGCACGAGTGCTTTTACCCGTTGGAAACGAACGAACGGTACGAGTCTTAAGGAGCGCAACGGTACGGCCCTTGAAACACGAACGTTACGAGTCTAAAACACGACGCGCGACCTTTGAATATTGTGAACAAGGGTCTCTGGTGCCCAGGGGTCGTACCGTCGCGCCTCAGTGGTCGTTACTTCGTGTCCAAGGGTCGTAAAGTCGTGTTCAAAGAAAAAGTCCTGCCAATGAGGTCCTGGGGAGGCTGTGCCGCAGGCCCTGGGGAGGCTTTGCCGCAGGTCCTGGGAAGGCTCTGCCGCAGGTCCTGGGGAGGCTGATGCATTCCTGATGGCTGAAATGACTACTCGACATTGTACAGGAGGGTCTGGAGCAGTTTGTAATCTATGTCGAAATCAAAGCTGACGAAAGTAACGTATTTAAGTGTGGACACATTGAGTTTCTTTCTCGTTATCATCTTTATTAATAGCTCACACCCCACGGGAAAAACCCATGCCATTTTGGCGGCTTACTTGGGGGGGGGGGGGGGGGGGGGGGGTTGTTGTTGTTGTTGAAGTCAAGAACTCACGCACTTGCGGATCACCCTCGATGAAGATGTCAAAGTCATGCATGCGATGTTGACGTGAAAAAAGAAAGAAAAGGGGAAAAACCACGAGGGGAAAACAGCCCGGGGTTTTCCCGAGGCGCTGAAGCCTGATGGACTGAGTAACATGGAGAGTACAAAACGTGGAAGTGGATCATGGATGATCAGGTGTGGAGCAAAATCAGTGGATGTTTCTGCAGTGTGTCGAATTAAGTGGTACCTCCGTAGCTCTTGCTGTAGACCGGTGTTAAGGTTGGAGATACGATTGTGGACAGCCAGTGGAGTACTTTGTTTTAAGGTATGGTTGTGGACGCCTAGCGAACGTATTGTTCAAGATGTTTCTACGTCAGCAGAAATGTTAAAAGGCATCATTGTAGATTAACATTTAGCGTACTGAACGTTCAAGGTAATGTTGTAAACCAGGTCACCAGATGCTTGAAGGTGCTGTTGAAAACCAGTGACAGGCTAACTGAGGGGACTGGTTGTAAACCAATAATAACAAGGCACCAGAAAACTATCATAAACCAGTAACGGAGAAACAGGTACTGAAGGAACTGTCGTAAACCAGTAACAGAGCGCCAGATGCTGATTGCTGCTGCTGCTGCTGTTGTCGACCAACAACAACAGTTCGCCAGCAGTTGAGTATACAGCTGACAACATAAACAATGGGGGAGGGCAACGGAAGCTCCCGGAAATCTGTCGTCAGAGTTACGACAGATTTCACTCTGCACCGTAAGCTGGAAACACTGTCAGAGTAGTTCCAAGTTCACGTGCCTTAAATATGTCAGGGTAATTATGGGGAGAGGAGGGGGGAGGGGGGGGCTGTGGCTTAACAACACGCGCGTCCCCCCCCCTGATGATGGTAGTATGCAAGAGACATAAGAGACTCCTTAAGCCACGACGGTACGACTTTTCGAAAGGTCGAGCCATTGTCTTCCCCTCACTCCCTCCCCCCCAGTGGGTCGTACCGTCGGTCTCAAGGGTCGTACTGGGATGCTTATAAGAGGTCAACTTAGCCCCTGGATGTTCAGTAAGACACGCGAGGCTTAGTCGATTCCCCAAAAAAACGTTTCGTAAGACTGGTGAGCAAATTAACGCTCGACTGTTTGGCAATCCCTCAGATGTCTGAACTGAGCGCTTGCCCTTCGATAAGACACATTATTAAAAGCCTTTTAGCCGAGACAGCGGCTCTGGTTATTGGAGACAGGAGGTGGTCTGATAGGCCATTTCAGCGGAACAGGTTAAAGGACACCACTCGGTAAAATCACTTGGTTCCCCCTCTAGAGACAAAGGAAGGGGGAATGAATATTCTTGAAGAGAGACCCTTCGCTTCCTTCCTGTGTCCAAAACGAGGTCACGACCTCCTGCTCCTCCTTCTCCTCCCCCTCCTCTTCCTTCTTCTCCTCCTCCTCCTCCTCCTCCAACGCTTGACCCCGGCCTCCTTGCTGCCTCGATCACAGTGGGCAACGATATATGATCATCCTTGATCCACAACTGCTGATCTGGATATAAGCCATTTCCTTTTTGAAGAGGTTCACGACTTCCCCCCCCAGTCAGTCAGTATTCATGGCTCGTTTTTTTTTTTTTTTTTTCCTTCAACTCTGTGGCGTTCCTTTGCCTCCCCCTCCTCTCCTCCCCGCGACTTGACATTTTTTTGGGATGATTTCTTTCTGAAAAGCGAAAGAAAGAAAAAAAATATTATCCTGACGTGAGAGAAGCGTTTGTATTTCCTCTAATAAGAAATAATCATCTCCAAAACACTGATGCTCTAAAGTTACACACACACACACACACACACACGTAATTGTAAAGGGAGACTATTACAGATGAACATACTTTAGAAAGTCTTGTGATACGTATGGTAGCACTTGGGTGATTTTAGTCAAGGAAACAAATCGTCCACAACTACGTACATGCTCTTTAGAGGAGCAAGGAGAGGAAACATGGATTACGGTTCCATGAACCGCTGTCTTCAGCGACGTCTGCAATATTCTGGGAGTCATGAATACGACAGCTAAGATCTTCCCCCATAGCCAAGGACATTCGTGCTTAGTCAAGGACATTCGTGCCCGTGGCTCTAGTCACGGACACGAATCTTGGTGAGCGGGTTCGTGGGAGATAACCTGGCAGCGCTGTGTATAATGGGCGTCGGCAACAGAAGCTTCAAGTGTATGTAAAGGAACTCCCAGAAGCCCCCGGCGATAAATGACTCGAGACGTCTGGTGACATATTTACCCATCAGGTCACAGCGAGGCAAAGCCGAGAGATTTTTGTCTAAGTTCCTCTTCGCTTTGAGTCCCTATCTGTTCCCCCACCCATCCTAGGTAACGATAGATTTACTCTCATCTTGGCGTGCAGGTAAATAAAAGCATCGTGGATTATTAAACTTAAAGATAAACGACGATGATGATGCCACAGTCACATCATCACGAGGATCCGAATCTGAGCGTTTGGCGCGGGGGAAAGAAAATTGGGGATCGAGATGGGAATGCGAACCGTCACGACTCACGGGGGAAGCCATGAGTCTCTCTGGCAGACGGAGGAGCTTCGCTGTCTCGAAGCTTTTCTCGTGGTTTCGGAACATGTTTTGTTTACCCTCGAGTCTACTAACACACACACACCCACGCGTAAGGACGGATTTCCTATTCTCTGTTATGGAATACTAAGTCTTGGATGTTGCGTGTTCTCTTCGCGAGTTGTGGTTCATTGTCTGTGACGCTGATGTGTCGGTCTGAGGTTCGGGTCAGCTAAAGGTTTCCGAATTCCGAATATGAATCGCTCTGGCGGACTTTGGTTTGTCGCATTAGTGTGGCGCATTTTTCACCAATCTACCGGCTGTAAATGGCTTCGAAAACATGTATTTGATTTGTCAAATGAAAGGAATTACCGCTGAAGACCCTTTTTCAAAGCCCTGAGAGGATGATGATTCAACAACATTCGTCTTTACTTGTTTACAAGGGAACGCCGGTTCGGTATTGCGACACCCGAGGAGTCGTTCTGCTCCGCAGGGTGACGCGTCGCTTCCAGACGGTGACGCTTGGCTACGGGAATTAGAACCCGAATCCTGAGGAGGAGGCTTGCGGTCGAAGACGACGCCAGCCGTGGAGAAGGACTGTCGACCAAACTTTTGAGCCGCCAGTAAGCACCAGTCATATTAATACGAAGTTTATTGATATATATATATACAGGGATGTTGACTGCGTCACGTAGGCACATCAACAACCTCTTGCGTGCACACGCGTGGTCTTCCCCGGTCCTGCAAGGGTGGAGGACAGACCACACCACACCACACACCTCCCCCCTTCTCGGTATCCCAAACTCTCTCAACCACTTAAACGTTGTTTACGCAGTGAATAATCCTTTGCATCGCGTTACAACCGTTCTTAACCATCCCATCCCCCCACCCACCCACCCCAACCCCCCCCCCCACCCCCCACACCGGAGCAGTTGACACAGTTAAATAAATGAAAAGGTCTTTCCCACCCTGCGATGCACTTGCCCCGAATTTTGTACATAGGGGAGAAACCACATGTTTTTATTTCCTTTTTTTCTTTTTTTCTGGGGGGGGGGCGGGGAGGGGCGCAGATGTGGTCGATGGTGGCGGTGTTGCAGAGTCTTTCTTCGACGGGCGAAACGAGCAGGCGTTCGTCCCGTCCATAGCTGTGGGGAAAACGCGTCTGGTGATGGACGGTACAAACGATTGTTGAGCGCGGTGGCACGTGTACGCCCGCCCCCGCCCCCCTCCCGCCCTTGAGCACGACCCTTAACGACCCCTTGAGCACCACGGTTCGACCCTTGGCCACCATCGCCATACATACGGGTCGTACGCCGTAAGAGCTCAAAGGGGTCGTACCGTCGTGCCCAAAGGAGAGATCATCATTATAAAAACAGGGAAGCGGGAGGCCAAAGGCGTGTCAAGGTTTATTGCTATGTTGGCGCTGTCTTGAGTGTGATAACTGGCGTAATTCACGGCTGCGATAAAGCCCAACTGCTATGCTAAGTTTGGCCTTCATGGTCACCGCGTCATAAGTGGCCCTTATGGCTATGATAAATCGTCCAAAACTGCTGTGTTATCAGTGGGGGTCGTGGCTAGGGATGAGTCGTCCAAGTGCCATGCTATGTGCTCCTCCATGGCTAGGATGAGTCGTCCAAATGCCATGCTATGTCCTCCTCCATGGCTAGGATGAATCGTCCAAATGCCATGCTATGTCTTCCTCCATGGCTAGGATAAGCCGTCCAACTACCAAGCCGTGTTTAAACCATCTTGGGCTAGGATAGGAAGGCGTCCTGAGTGAATATGAAGGACTGGAGATATGAAGGACGGCTTAAGTGTATGTACGGATCTATTGACACCATGATAGGTATCTGGTCTATCCGCTTATGTGTCTGTTTCCCATCCCGTGTGGTCGTCCTGCCGTAGGGTCGTTACCGTACGACTCTCCCCAAATATTGACTCGATAGTTCTCTCAAAGCGTCAATATTCGCACCAGATCTTATTAGGATATTACTCCCCCCGTGACTGCGAGGACATTACTCCCACGTGACGACAGGAATATTACTCCCACGTGACTGCAAGGACAACATCTTAAAGCCGCTCTTGTGGCCTCCTGACGCAGCCGGAAGACAGGCGAGTGTATCTGAAGAGCGTAGTATTTTATGTGGAAACACTGCGGGAAATACTGATCTTGGGGGAGGGTGGCCGTCTGAATGGGGAGATTAGGGCTTAGGGGAGCTAAGATAGTACCAACCTTGGCCACGAGGGCAAACGAACCCCTGTTGAGGTACGGTGACGTAGCCTTTTAAGACCTGGCCGCCTCTCAAGGGTCAGGACAAAGGCCAGGCCTTCATTCTCTAAGGGTCGTGACGATCCTGCTGAAGGGGTGTGTAGTCTTTGTGAGGGACCAGCGAATGGAAATCCCCGATGAGTAACGTGTACAGTTCTGACGAAAATTAGAGTCGAAAGGGCTTTTTATATTTTTTTTTTGACACCTTCTTATTCGTGATATGACACCCTAAGAATCTGTCACGTGACACCAGGTGTTTGTTTGTTATGTGACGAGCTGGTGTTTGTGTCATATGACACCTTGGTGTCTTTGGTATGACACGACGCTGGTGTTCGATGTATGACACCTTGGTATTCCCCGTATACAAGTGTACATCGGACAGGAGAACTGGGTGTCTCCAACCCTTCCCCAATCCACGGGGACCCAGTGGGGTTGGAGGCCAGGTCTCCGCTGAGGTTGAGGGGGGACCCTGGTCCGAAAACTTGATAACCATATCAGGTCCATTCCGCATGGGAACAGAGGTGATTATAATGATACAGACGGAGGGAGAATACAATTGTAAAAGCCTCATTTCAGTGGCTCACAGTGGCTCGAACATTCGGGTCGCACGATCGGAAATTTAGTTCTTAGTAATATTTGTGTTTTCAGTGCGTTCAGAGTCCATGGCGTTTGCTGCAGGACACAACAGGTCTTCCGTTGCCGTAGGCTGGCAGGACTAAGAGGATCCTGTAAACAGGAAGACTATTATAACTAGGGGGAAGCGTGAGGCGAAGGATCAGCAGTTCCTGCTGTGAGAGAGAGGGGGGCGCTGGCGGGTTGAGTTGAGGGGAAGCCATGAATGAAGCGAGTGAAGGCGTTCCTTTGTAATCTCGTGGTGACGTAAGTGTGTGTGTGTGTGTGTGTGTGGGTGGGTGGGTGTTTTTTTTTTTTGGGGGGGGAGGGGGGAGGAGGCACTCTACGTTCCATCCGTCCCGTTCAGGACATTCTCAATGCGGGTAAATCACCAGCTGGGTGATCGACAGTAACGAACATCACGGGTCGGACGTGCCAAGAGAAGTCCCTACCCCCCCACCCCGAGATCTTCGACGCGAATGATGCGTCAGTCGTAACGCATTTCGTAGGCAGAGTTTGTTTATATATGTGAGGGACGGGTTCTTGAAAGGGTTGAGGGATTCTGTGGGCACACGAGTCAAACGAGAGTTCATCACGATGGAAAAGCATTACACACACACACACACGCATACGCCGTCGCGAATACGCGTAGAATTTTATTGCCTGGAGACGCAATTATACTAATCTAAATTAGTTTGTACCCATCACGAGCCCTTCTCCGTCTGGCGCTGTTAACGAGTGAGGGGGCCAGAAACATACGCAGTAGATGTTTGGGTCGCCCTTCTATATGACCTTAGCACATACTACAAGGAACCCTGCGTTGCCACACTTCTACCTGACCTCACCCGATATGTTATAAGGTCATGAACGGGCGGCGTTGTTTCCCTCCATAACTTATCCAAGTCTCTGACCTTATTACAAATCATTCTCTTGAGAGAAAATTTTACATCTGACAAAATTAAAATTTGGTATTGATCTCATTTGACTTCATTTTAAAATTCGTCTTTGTAATCATTAAATTTCAAGACATTAACTATTTGTGTGTGTGTGTGTGTTTGTGTGTGTGTGTGTGTGTGTCTGTCTGTGCGTCTGTCTGTCTGTCTGTCTGTCTGTGTCTGTGTAAAGTACAGATCAGTGGTAATGGCGCCCAGATCAAGCCAAGGCCGGTTGAGAAAAATAAAAAGAAAGACCCGTTGCTCAAGCGAGGACACACACACCCGCCCGCTCCATCAACACACAAGTTGTACAAATCTCGAAAAGAAAAAGTAATTAATAAGGACCATGCATTATCATGCACTACCATGGACGCCCCTGGGTCACGACTCGACAGCAGAAAAAAGTCTGGGGTGATAAGTCTTAATTGACAGGAGTAGCGCGTGGTTCAGATCGTTGCCTAATCATTATTAATGACATACTAAAGGTCTAGAATTTTGAAGTGTAGCCGTCTACACCAGCTAATTGTAATGGATCAGCATCTCATGGGATGACGGTGTCCGGGCGTCACTACAGGAGTAATCGGTAAGATTTGGTTAATTTCTTAAACTCGCACAAGATGGCGCGAAAGAATTTTGACGGGAGGTTGTTAATCTTTCCAACCGCGTCTGACATCGACACAGGCGAGGAAAGTTTGTATCCTGGACGTGGTAAACAACCACCTTTCCCATTCTGTCCCACCTCTTCCACATACACACACACACACACACACACACACACACACGTCTCCCACACAACCCTTTCCCCCCCTCCCCGCAACCCCTCCCTCCTATTCCAGGTAAACAACCGCACCCCTCTCCCCCTCTCCACCTCTCCCCAGATAGGCCTCCTCCCTCCTCCCCTTGCCCCTATCACCAATATTCCCATTCGTTCTCTTGTCT
>JAYMFT010050159.1:0-15276 GCA_038088735.1 Panulirus argus
TGAATGGATGAGGACGGTATGTGTAAATTCTGGTTGAGAATGGAATTGGAAAGTTCACGTCTCTTAGATTACCTTCCTTGTAATGTCTCAATCATATAATGTCAACTTTATATATATATATATATATATATATATATATATATATATATATATATATATATATATATATATATAAACTGACAAATCATAAGCTCGTTTCATAATACTTCTAAAGTACTACGAACTATCAGCTTCACAATGCTTACAAGCGAACCCTTAAAACATTTTAAATTTTCTAAGTATTAATATTACTAAACCGATATTTTGGCGTTTATAAAATGTTTCATCCAATTTTACACTTGAAGCGGTCTTCGGACCAGTTCTATAATACCCTCCAACTTTATATTTTTAAATCTTCTATATAATTACCATTAATTTGGAGAATTTACTGTCGAAACAACAGACAGACTCGCGTCAACCTGTTTCATCAGTTTTCATTACCACACTTCTGTCCCCCTTAAACTGCTTACATCTCCATCGCAATGTTGCATTCGATTTTCAAACTGTTATATCATCACTGAAAGTACAGGCACTGCGTCCTGAAGCCTAGTCAATTTCCGTCAATTGAATACTTTTTCTCGTTACTCTTACGTTAATAACCTCTCTCTCTCTCTCTCTCTCTCCCTCCAACAGATGGCAGCACTGAGACCTTTTGCTTTGTTCTCCCTAGCTTCCTAAAACTTCCGACACAGAGTACGCACCAAGTTCCTCTCAACACTTATTAAAGTTTCTTGTGGCTTAGAAAGCAAAATACCCAAGAGTAATAAACTGACGAAAGTATATCTCTCTCTCTACCTTTTTTTTACGATATGATTGAGAACTTTTTCAGGTACATTCAAGTCAAATACGTAACTATCTGTTATACCTGTGATGAGCATCGCGTCCAAATGACAGCCAGGTTTATAACCTGTGCTTTAAATGTCAAATGATGGCATCACGTACGGAAGAGTCTGAGCAAACAGTTAGGTTAGGCTGAAAAAAAAGGAAAAAGAAAAATGCAAGACATTTCCATTGATGTTGGACAAATGATGCTTTTAGTTCAAGCTGTCTCAGGAAACTATTGTTAGGAAAAAGAATTCTTTAGCTCTAATGTTTTCTGGTGGAAAAAACAATAACCATAATAGTGAGAATTCTGAATCAAGCGATTACGTCGGCTTAGAAAAATTTAGGCATTTTCAATGGTTTTGCTCAACGACTGATATCTTTACTTCAAAATAGCGCGAAAGATGATGCTTGGTTAGAATATATGCATTAACACACGCTTCTACTTTTCTAGCGATCATTCTATTTAACAAAATAACATCAAGCATTGATTTTTGATCATTTCATTAGCACTACCAAAATAGAAGCAATATGCCGTGGACAGAGTCACGACCCGATAAGATCTATTAATCTATCTGTTAATTCATTCAATTAATTATCTATTTATTCACCTATCTATTTTTTTCTGCTTGTGTGGGGCGCGGTGGACCCCCATGGTACGAGAGCTGTTCCCTTGCGGCAACGGTACTAACGGCACCAACGGTACTAAAGCATCCATATTCCACTCGTACTTCATCAACCTAATCTTCCTTCATCAAAATCATACACTCTGATCCTTACATTATCTATACCATATCATCAACGACATACACGCATTCCGATCACTTTATACCATATCATCACACCCATTCGTCCCTAAATCCATCTTCAGATTATACGCGATGATACTTTAATTTGCGATAAGGCATAACATTCGTTCCTTAACCCCATCTCCATCAAACCCGTACCCTCGAATCCTTGAGACTTCAAACTGTCTTAAATACGGAGGCTCTTCAGTCGTAGAGGCTTGAGGATTTCTAATTGTCGAGAGGGAGGATTGGGGTCCTTCCAAAAAACCGGTGCTATTAAAGCGGCCTAGAACAATATACAGCTCTCTAAGGTCCACGGCGTTATTACGCTGGAGGGGCTAAGTATATATACCCGACGTGGTCCCCCCCAAAAGACCCAAGATTATTATATTACGTATATTCTGGTATAAAATCTGGGGTTTACTGAATGTTATTCTTTTTTTTTCTTCTGTGTACGCACTAAACGACAGTGGGGAGGGGAGAGAGAGAGAGAGAGAGACAGAGAGAGAGACAGAGAGAGAGACAGAGAGAGTGAGGGAAATCATTATGAAACTCCTGAGAACGTCACATGAATGGTGTTCAACACGACTATGTGAATGTTGGGGATATCACATGAATGGTGCTCAGCATTTAACTATGTGAGCGTAGGAGCATCACATAATAAGCGCTCAAAACTAAGCCTGCGAGAATGCAGAACATCATCACACAAATGCAGCAGCTGATTCAAGTGAGTGTTGAAGGATGAAGATGACAAGTTTAGAGTTTATCATCTAGTGCCTGATGGAGACGAGGTGAGTGCTAGAGACGTGATGAGTGCTGGACACGAGGTGAGTGCTTGAGACCAAGTGAATGCTGGAGACCAGGTGAATGCTGGAGACTAGGTGAGTGCGGGAGACCAGGTGAGTGTTGGAGACCAGACGAGTCTCGGGAGTTCATAAAAAAAAGAGTGCTGGAGGAAAGTTTACGAGTTCGAAGATAAAAAAATCAACCAGTGCTGGAGATGACCTTCTGGTTACTGGAAGCGATGATGCCAGTACGAGAGGCGAAAGGTATTTCTTCCATGGATCCAAGTAAAGCGTTTGGAGGGAGGCTAGATATCAATATGGAGTTCTTTTACTTCGACGGGAAGAAGAGAAGTCAACCTAAACGACTATGAGACATGGATGACTTCTGCTCCTGTGACAGCTCGGGCGCGATGGGCACACAGCAGAGAGAAAGCACAGAGCCCATAGTGGGCTCACTACATGGACACAGGAGAGCAACAAGTGGGCTCATGGACTGAAAGGTACTGTGAACTGCATCGTATTCACATGTCTTAATTCCGAGCTCAAAATGTAATCCTCTCAGACTGCAAATCAACTCTCATCATCGCTCCCTTGCAAGAGCTCCTTCCTCTGTGTTCCTGTATCTCTCTGTAATTCTTTGCTGTGTAACACAGTGGGTAGCTATGGACACTTTGGTATTGTCACACACCTCTGTGGGCTGAATTCAGCCTGTACCTGTTACAGGAGGAACGATGAGGCAAATGGTCACGAGGCTGTCAGCATTCATTTCTCCAGTGCTGGGCAGGGTGGTTAGTGAATACAGCTGCAGGAGGGCTGGTCGAGATAATCACCAAGTGTTGGCAAGCGTCCCTCCGCCATAATGCAAGGGTGGTGGTGGTGGTGGTGGTGAAGACAATCAGAGGAGTGTTAGAGAAAATGGTCAAGTGTTGGGGGGAGCGTTCCTCCTGCTGAGGGAGGAGGAGGAGGAGGAGGAGACATGAATGAGGCCTGGGATAGGTAACCCGATCCGCTTGCTTCCCCTGGCGGATGGACCACCGCCACCATCTCCAACACTGCTACCTCCAACAGTAATCCAACCTCGACCTTTTATGTCTTAAACACAGAGAAGAAAAAAGAAAAGAAAAAAAACATAACACTAACAGTTTTAGAATACGATATATCTGTCATGTTGTAAGACATTTTCAGTAATTATATATAATCATAGTAACTGGCGCAGATTATTCTTCTAATTACTTGAGGGGGTTCATAATATGGGTACGTTCAAAGTACAAGCTTTGGGTACAGTGAAGGCAATGGAGAGAAAGAGAGAGAGAGAGAGAGGAAGAAGAAAGACATAAATGATGAAAAAAAAAAACGTTAGAAGATTGCAACAACGAGCCTTAACTTAAAAAGAAGAAAAAAAACTAATGCATCTCACTGTGTCATGTCATATTGCCAAGTAGTTAAAAGAAGCAAATGACTTGAGAACGTGCATGAAGACATCCCCTCATGGGTGTTTTCCTTTGATTAAAAGGGTCAGGTCAAAGGCTAGCTCAACACGCGTAAAAGCCGTACCGTCGTGTTGAAGGCTCTTGCCATCGTGCTCAAGGGTCGCGCCGCCGTGCCCAAGGGTCGTAACGTCGTGCTCAGGGGTCGTACCGTCGTGCTCAAGCGTCGTACTGTCGTGCTCAAGGGTCGTATCGTCGTGTTCAAGGGTATTACCGTAGTGCTCAAGGGTCGTATCGTCGTGCTCAAGCGTCGTACCGTCGTGTTCAAGGGTATTACCGTCGTGCTCAAGGGTCGTATCGTCGTGCTCAAGGGTCGTACCGTCGTGCTCAAGGGTCGTATCGTCGTGCTCAAGGGTCATTTCGTCGCGCCTATAGGGCTGCACCGTCGTCGTGCTCAAGGCCCGTACCGCAGTTTAAGGCAAAACGCTGACCCCTTGCACGGTGCTGGTCAAAGCCACGGGGCATTCTTACGCAGGGTGACCAACTGGGCGGCATGAGGACGTCGCCTCCCTTTCCCGAGGAAGGCAGGTGTGTGTGTGTGTGTGGTATACCTCCGCCGGGCGAACAGTGGACCGTTCTGCCCCGTGCAACCCTCGAGATGATCACCGTTAAGTGGTGTTGATCATGCTTGGACTGTCAGGTGATCGCTCTCATCCACAAGTGTCGACAAAGCACCTGCCCCTTCAGAAGTGAGGAGGGCGGCGGCGGGCGGCCCCAGAGGCCGCCCTTGGGGTACTCCTGCCAAATTTAGCTTCCCAGACAGACGAGGTCTTGTTGGCCTTCGTCTACATCCAGCCACGCTGACTCCCTGCGTAATATACAACTGTTTTTATAGTCTTCATATTATGCGACCACCATAGTATATGTTCCACTTTGGGATGCAGTGGTCACTTCCTCTCGTTGAATTACAGCTCCAGGAGGTCAAGTTTATCAGAGGGAAGCCAGGCAAGACGCCCTGACAAGCCGGGGTTGTGGGTACCTTCTCCTGCCGCTTAGCTTGTTATAGATTAGAGGGATGAAGTAATGAGGTGGCGTTGATAGTGGCGTGGAGTCCATGTTTTATCTATTAGATTAAAGGCGTCGGGTTACACCATTTAACAACATCGGCCTGACCACCGAACCAGGCACCACTGTGCCCCCCGCCGCCACCACCGCTTGTGCACTCATCGCTCCTCGCCACTCTTGTTTTTCTTGCAGTTTCGTGAGGGGGTCGGAATGATATTTTTTTTTTCCCCCTCCCCTCTCAGTGGTTCGTTTGTTTTGACGAGTTCTGAGTACGTGTTTGGATTTTGTATCGGTTTATTGGTACTGCCGATATTACGGCTCCATCTTATATCGGGTTTTGATGGCAATCTTTCCTCACCTTGTAATGTTCGTGCATTTCATTCCCTCTCACATAACGTCGGGCAAAATCCGTGGACGAAGCCACGGCCAACTTCTCGGCACGACACCTGTGTGCACTAATATCATCCACTCAACGTTAACGTAATATTTGCCCTTACCTTGAACAGCCAACCAACGCATAGGGCACTATCTGTCTCGGCCGACAGCAGCCAATGAGCACGCAGCACACTATCTGTATTCATCAGCAATAACCAATCAACGTCCAGGAACACTAGAAAGACTACTCGGGCCGGCATTTCCTTCGTGTTTACACGGAAAATAATCCGCAGGCAGACCCCGGGTTGCCTCACCCCCGCCACTTGTTGCTGGATACAAGAGCCCTGAAGGACAGGAGGTGAGTGTGGATAGAGAAATGCTCGGTAGGGATAGAGGGAGGGAGGGAGGGAGGGATAGGTGAGATGGGCTTCTGGAGTCCATCGGAGTTACTGCCGTCATCTCTGCGTTTGTAAGAGATGACGACAGTCGAAGGGTGAGGTGATCGATGCGCGGAGCTTGCTTGAATCAAAAGCCTCCCGTGTCATTAATTCTCCTGGCATCGCTTCTCTTCAACGTTCCCTCTCCGTACGCCTTGACTGTTGCTGGTCTCTCTCTACTCTAGCGGTACTCTTTCGGCTACTGTCTTCGCGAGCCGTCTGCGAGTGTACCCTCCCCCAGGATTTGGAACCATGGCACGCGTTTCGTTCCATCTTCCTGCAGTTTCTGTGTGGAGACCGTCCACTCGAGAATAGGTCGTTATGATGCCTCTTTCTTCCCACGAACGGCTGAGTTATTATGGAATTCTCTTCCTTCTCATGTCTTTCCCTCTTCATATAACCGTTCCTCCTTTAAGAATCCTGCCTATAAGCACCTCTGGAGCCTTGAGTTATCACCTCTCTCTCTTCTACTTTTTTTTTCTTGACCCCAAAATGGCCTTAATTGAGGAATGTTTTTCCCAAGCCATGTCGGTCACTATTATAGAAAACAAAAAAATCATACTAACCACTGACAAAGAACAACTCATGGACGTGGCAAACATAAGCGCGGAGCCATTTACAGACGTAGTAACCATACACAACTGTGCAACCATTCACACAGACGTAGCAATCATGCAGACAGAGACCTACAGAAGTTCACAGACGCAGTAATTGTGCGGCTATTTACGGACATCGTGGCTGTAAGGTCAGAGAACCTATCACAGACACTGCAGCCAAGCACAGTCGTGGCTACTCACACCTACAGTAACCATTCATATTCGTTACCATTCGCTGACGTTGGGAACCAATCACTGGAATAATGACTACGAAAAGCAATTCCAACTATCGAGAAATGTTGTAACTATGGACGTGGTAGTCATTCACAGACCCGGCAGTCAAAGCAGCCATTCACTGATGCAGTGGTCCTGCACAGACACGGACCCATTCATGGACGCAGCAACCCTATACACCCTGACACAGCCATTCACAGACCCACGAGCCGTGCACATACGTAGTGGCTATTTACGGACGTTACGGGCAAGCCCGTAAATACAGCCGTTCACAGACACACACACACAGCCATGTTCAGACATCGTAGGAAAAGCTCATACAAATAGCCGTTCACAAATGTAATGGAGGAGCTCATAAACATAGCCATTCGCTGGCGGAGAACCATTCACTGGCTTAATGGTGCTCATTCACAGTCTCGTCTTGCCTCCCTTAAGAGCGGACGACACACGCACTAACTCTCACGGTTAATACCCCTCTCCATACTGGACTCTAGACCCACGTATTTTTTCTAAGATTCTGTTTGTTAAAACGCAGGGCGCTGCGCTCGCAGAATGTCCTCATCTCGGTCACCAGCATTAGCAGAAATCTGACATCATATCCTACGATCAACAGCTCTTCCTGATATTCATTTGACTGCAAAGCATCAATTGCACTTTGAGCCAATGCAAGGTCCTTATACATACACACAATCATACAAATACATATATATATACACATACAGTATCCACACACGCATGTACATATATACATACAAGTATCCAAGTATACAAGGTTATATATACAGACAAACGAACAAACGAGGGACACATGAAGAGCTCTCAATGAACACTTCCATCATGCGCAGAAATAACACGCTCATCACTTGTAAGTACACGCGCACACGCACGCAACAAGCACGCATAGCAACACCACCAAACACGACACGGGCGCGCGAACACACACACCCACACCCACCCACCCACACACACACACACACACACACACACACGTAAAAAGAGCAGGGATGTGACAAGATATAATCTAGAGAACCACACAGAACGTAAGAATTTCTCTGGTACATTAGGCTGGGAAATGGGGTTCATTAGCCAGGAACCAGGGCATTGTGGTGAAAAGTTCTGTGAAATCTACGATGAAGGGATAGGGTGGGGGGACGCGGGTACCTCTAGCCTCAAACACAGAGGGGATGATTGAGAGAAGACGGAGGAGGAGAGGATCGATACCAGACGTCAAAAGGCAAAGGGGTCTTCGAGACGTGCCGTGACGAAAATATTGGTGGCTCTCCGCAACCAGTCGGCATTTGTAAGGTACACGAGAGCAAGGAACGAGTATAGCAGGATCAGAAAAGAGGAGCAAAGTAACTTCGAAGAGAATATTGTGGATGAATCAAGGGAACACCGATATTTTTACATAAACTCATTAAGAATGAATCGTCGGTAAAAGAGTTGCTAACCGGGTAAAGGGACGTAGAGGACAGAATTGTTGAGGATGATGTAAGGATTGTGAGGAACTGAACTGAAGGACACCTTCAAAACTGTTTTCACAGTGGAAGACTCTGTGTCCCTGACACCAAAGAGTTGGAATGGAAGGAGGTCTTAGAGAGCGCTGAGATAAACAGAAAAGACATTGACAGAATACTATACGGGGGTCTTGACCCCGTACAAGGTTCATGGTCCTGATGAATATTCACCCTATGAGCTGAGATGTGAGCAAATGCAGATGATAAGCCATCTGATATATTCTTCAAGATGTCGCTGGAGAAAGATAAATTGCAAAGGAAGTGGAAAAGGACGATCGTCATATATATAAAGAAGGGAAACTGGGACGAGGCGCTGATGCGCAGACCAGTCTCCCTGACGAGTGTGGCTTGCAGTGTACTGGAAAAGACAATCGGAAAGCAAATGGATAACTTCATGCAAAGGAAAAACTACTTAAGTGAGAGATAACAAGGAAAGGATGCCATGTGCAACGAGCCTCTTCGATTTCTACGAGACAGCGAGCTTTGTTTAAGGCGAATGAGAGGGCTGAGTGGATTGTTTGTATCTGGAGTGTCGGAAAGCATTTGACACAGCACTGCATGCGTGGCTGATTAAGAAGCGGGATCACCAGACAGGGATAAGAATAGACTCTTGGGCGGACCGATCATCATAGCGAAAGGGAACAAATGACGCACGTCAGAGGAGCCTTCTCTAAATGGGATGAGGCCCCTAGTGGAGTGCCGCAGGGTTCTGTTTTGGGACCGTTACTCTTCTTGATCTATATAAATGACTGGCCAGAAGGTAAGGACTCCTACCTGAATATGCTTGCTAGTAGAGCAAAGGTCAAGAAGGACGTGAAAACCGAGGATTGCACGGACTAACAAGGGAAACCTAGAAAGACTCCATAGCTGGTTTAAAATGCATGGTTTACGAAGTTCAACCGGAGTAAATGTAACGGGTAAAGGTCACTTCGAAAGAGGCCCTCGATATGAATATCATCTGGCAGGAGCCGGAATCGTCCCTAACCTGCCGCCGGAGTCCCACCTTAGGAGGAACAGCTAAGGAGACCTACTGCCTGCTGGCAAATATTAGAACTGCGTTCAGGTCCATGGAAAAGGGAATACCTAGCGAGCAAGCTGCTCGCATTTTACATGAGCCGAAAACTAGAGTAGGCCTCTCATACTTGGTCTCCGCACCATAAGATAAACACAAAGAACACAAAGAGAAGGTTTGGTGGAGGGTAACGACGATGATTCCAAATTAAGAGGACCGAGTTACAGGGAAAGGCTAAAGACCTTAAATTTGCCCACCATGGAAGAGAGGCGAGTGAGGCGTGACCTGATCGCAAATCATAAGATTTTAAACCAGACTGTTTAAGCAGACAATGAGCAGTTCTTCGAAAGGTGTAGGGATAGAACTACCGGAGGCAATAACCGGAAATTAAGTAAGACACTTATAAAAAAAGAGATGGAAAACACTACTTTCATAGCATAAGGGAGGATGAATGGAATAAACTGCATGAGGATATAGTAAATGCGGACAGGTTACGGAAGTTTAAAAACTTGCTTTAGAGTAGAAATGGTCCGAGAGATATGATGGCCCCACGAGTGTAAAAACTCCTACCTCGTGCAATACAAAGTTGTAATGACG
The DNA here is from genome assembly GCA_038088735.1 of Panulirus argus. Classification (NCBI taxonomy): domain Eukaryota; kingdom Metazoa; phylum Arthropoda; class Malacostraca; order Decapoda; family Palinuridae; genus Panulirus; species Panulirus argus. Next base: position 9,695 of record JAYMFT010050159.1, read on the forward strand.
GACACTTAATCACACACTCACTTATACACACAAAAAGGCACAAATCACGCAAAAACCGAAACAAACACACCAAACATATACACATGCTCAGAAAAAAGTACACACAAAATAGGTATGAGAAGTGAGCAGGGCAAACACTAACTTACAAACAATCAAGCCCCTCAAACAACAAGCCTGTACGCACGTTGATTTCACAATCGCACTAAACAAACAATCGCTGACTTCATATAAGCACAAAACCCCAACCCACACTTACCCATGTATACAAACACATAATCAGCCCATGCGTACAAGCACCAGGAAAAAACATAAGCTGAGTCCATGCATACAAACACCATACAAAACACACAATCAACCTACATTTACAAGCAAACAATCAACCCATGCATACACACACCCCAGGCACAAACGCGCAAACACCAGGCACAAACACAAACCATCTTCCTCAAACAATACTCCTATGAACACAAAAGCTCTAGAAATAAAAGTTTCACAAGAGCAAAGTGATACGCAATACACCAGCCACAGAGGCATACATACCTCAAATCAACGCCCTCAAGAAAATACATCCCTATAAATGTACTCCGAACAGGAACGCAAAGCAATTCATCCACACACACACACACACACACACAGGCCCTGCAGGCGGAAGTGCCACGGTTCGATCCCCGGGAACGGCGAAGCCTAAAAGGCAACAATCTCTACCGTGATCGCCTCTGTTTACGTTGCGCTAAGCAGGTGAATATTCCCGGCGGGTCACATCCTCTCTTTGTACCAGCAGGTTGGACCTTCAGTTCGTGCGTTGGAAGAGACGGCTCTCAATTTGGATGAAATGTAAGGATCTGGAATTCCCAACTCATATTCAGTCTTTCCGAATAGAAGTAGTAGTAGCAGTAGTAGTAGTTTAGTAGTAGTAGCAGCAGCAGTAGTAATAGTAGTAGCAATAACAATAATGCTAATAATAATAATAATAATAATAATAATAATAATAATAATAATAAAATAATGCGATCCGATCTATCTTCCTGCCTGCACACACGCCAAGGAGGCTGTCATTTCCCGCTACACCTGACCCCCATACACTGCTGCTAATCACTCACCCATTTCCTTAGCAGGATAGAAATCGCCGGCTGATGTGGGTGATATACGTATCTTCAAGATTTATCTTTCTACACTATGAAAAAGCGGTCCTGTCTGTTTGTCTGTCTCCTCACACGACAAATAGGTTGCGAGACGCACGATGACTAACCCCCTCCCCCCTATAGACAGTTGCCATAATTCATCCATATCCTTAGCAGAATAGAAATTGCTGTCTGCTGGGGTGACTGATTTCGGTAAAGCATGTCACTCTTGGAAGGGAATATAAAAATGATGGTAATGATATCAATCCCAATGCAAGACAAACCCTAACAAAAGTTTTTTTTTTATCAAATATCAAGAAAAAAAAAAAAAAAGATTCTCCCCTCGACAATGGTGATCTGTAATAAACACGAGGGATCTGTAACAACCCTACTCGCTTATGATAACCACACAACAACCACCTAACTAACCACGACAACTCGACAGGTATATATCAATACGCTCAGGACTTTCCCGAGAACAGCGAACAGTGAGACAACAGGTAGGACGTCCGGACCTCCAATAAGATAACTAGAAGAGAGAAGAGTAGAGAGCAACGCGAATTTCGCCGTGATGGTCCTCCCCGCATCAACCCTCACGCCCCAGACGAACCACCGCTGGTAGGTATTCTGCACGTTAGACCAATGCTGTGTCTCAAATGAACGAGGCAAAACCCAGCTGAACGTAAGTTACCGCAAACATCTGTGCTCTTAAGTGAGACGAGGAGCTATGTGGTGAGTGAGTGTGTGTGTGTGTGTGTGTGTGTGTAGAACTCCTCCCCTCCTGCGTACCAACAAGGAAAAAAAAATGAGTATACGTATATAATAATCTTTTTGAACACCCCTTTAGCCGGAGGTGACTTTTGCAACGGCAACACCACGGTGAAAATTGTATGGTTCTCGCGGATAAACTCACGGTATGCTCCCGTGTCGTAAACCTTCAATACCCTAGTACTTCATGTCTCATAGACTCACACCAATAGCGTGATCATGCTGTGCCGTAAGCTCACGGCTTGGAGTGTGCGGTGTTGTACACTCGTAGTGCTCATTACTGTGCTCATAATGCATCGTAGGCTCACAGCATCAGTGTGTTCGTTCATGCTGGGTTGTAAACTCACGGCATCACTTTGCTCATGCTGTGTTGTGCGCTCACACCATCAGTGTTTCTATGGCACGTCCTTCCGCCTGAGGAGAGGAGTGCCCATGCCACGTCTACGCCCACAGCATCAGAGGGCAACAAGCGGACGAGACAGGGGGAGGGCGTCGGTGCGGACCAGGGAGGCGTTACAGCACTGGCCAACGTTAACAACGACTACCACCAGGAGGAGGGTAGGGAGGGAGGGAGGGAGGGAGGGAGGGAGGCAGGGAGGGAGGGAGGGTGTTTCATGGTGTATCGTGATCTCACACCAGTGAACAGGATTTGCCACTGTGAAGGTCCAGGAAGTCCCACCACTTGGGTTATCACTTTCCTGCGTCACCGTCCCCCTCCTCCTCCTCCTCCTCCCCTTCCCCTCCTCCTCCCCCTCCCCCAACATCTCACCTCAACTAAGCTAGACAGGAGGCGGGGGGAGGGCGGCTCCACAACACGCCCTCCCACTCACATACGTACGTGCTGACCCATCCTGTACTGTGCTTGTATCTGTACTTGAATACATAGGGGGGCCCCTCAACGCACCTCTGTAACTTGCCTCATATACTCACTCGTATTAGTGTAACTCAACACACTCACGTGTGGCAAGCGCCTTGTGATGTCTTGCCCACGCCAAAGGGCGCGAGGTGGCGAGCAAATCGACTGAAGTAACTCATACCACCGCTTCTTGCTAGCCACAGCAGGGCACAAGAACACCAGCAACGGCGAGGACGACAGAAGAAGCACTGAGCGCCACTGGTGCACCTGCGAGACTGCAGCAGCAACAGGGGCAAGTTACAACAGCGCCAGCTTCATCAACAACAGCTGCAGCAACAGAGGAAATTTATGCAACACACCGACAACAACACTCCAACGAAAAAGGGTCGAAAAGAAAATCATGAAGAAAAAAGATAACAACAACAGCGTTGAAAACACCAACGAAATCAGGAGATTAGAGAAACAGAAGCCATCACAAAGTAGCAAACGAGAGGAAAAGAAGCACCACCTCGAGGGGGGGGGGGAGTGATGCAGGAACAACAGCCGGAACTCTGGTATCATCCGTAACAAAACAGCAGCAGCGTCAGTGACCTCCGCAATTACCAAAACAGCGGCAGCAAAAACTAACATCAACAAGAACATCATGTAATAGTAACATCAGCTACATTAGAACTGAAAGCAGCAGCAATATCAGTAACGGAAACTAACAGGAATATCCTAAACAACTGGAGGAGAAGCAACAGCGACAGACGGCAGGAAGAGGAGCCTCAACGACAGCAAGAGCAACAGCTGTAATGGCATCAGAATGTCCAGCAGGAGACTGCAAGAACTCAACAGCTTCATCATCATCATCATCATCGGTTTCAGCAAAGCAGCAAGACACACCAACAACAGGCAGAACAACTCACCACCACGACAGCAGAAGCAGCCAAGTACAGTAGCAGGAGAGGAATACGGAGGGATACAACAGTAGCTGGAGCAGTAGCAGTAAAGACGCAGCAGCAGGAGCAGGAGTAGGAGCCAGGGGACGGGCGCAGCTGTGCTTGCAACCCAACCTTCACCTGGTGGCCGGCTCTCAGACCCGGACCCCGCTCTGCCCTCCTTCCCTTCCTGCCTGGCCTCGAGCCCTCCACTCCCTCGTGGGTTCCCTCCCGCGCCTCCCTCCGCGCTGCCACCACCCGGGCAGGTGAGGTGGAGGGGTGGTCGTGCCGGCAGCGGCGCTGGGGGCCGTGACAGCGGGGTTCGTCTTATTGCCACATGTGAAACCAGGAAGTCCATTTTTCGTCCAGGCTTCGGAGCCACTTGCAATCTCCTGAGTGCCGTTTAATGGCGGGGTACTCTGTGTTCATTCACCTTTTTTTTTCTTTTCGTTTCTTCAAGTGCTTTTCTTTTCTTTTTTCTGTTACGATAAGTCCTTAATAATGACCGAAAAACGCGGAGGATAATGTCGAATGACAGGGAGGGTTCGGAGGGCGAGGGCAATTAGGCCAGGTTCTGGTGGCATGTGGAGGCTACATTACCTTGGTGCTGCTGCTGCTGCTCCCTACTCCTCCTCCTCCTCCTCCTCCTACTCCCCACCAGCGCCACCACTCTCAGTGCCACCGGCTTCAGGGCCGCCCACCCCTAACTCTAGCCACCCAACACCCACCTGCTTAGGTGCCACCCACCACAGTGCCGTCTCAGCGACACCCACCCTAAAATGACACCCATCCCGGAGACACTTACCTCACTGTCAGCCTCCCTAAACCTACACGACTAAGAGCCACCTGTCTCGGTGCCATTTGTCTGCGCCACCCACCCTAATGTCATCTACCTTAGGGCCACCTGTCTCAGTCATCACCCCACACCCACCCTCATGCCCTCCACTCGGGAGCCACCAAGCGCAACGATACCCTCGCGGTGCCAGTCACCCTAGACCCGTTCGTCTCAGTGCCACCCAAAATACAGAATCACCAGTTTCAGTGCCACCCATTCCAATACCGCCCATCCTAAAACCACCCTTCTGAGTGCCACCCACCCTAGACCCACCGGTCTCAGTACCACCCTACCAAATGCCACCCACCACAGAGCCACCTATCAGTGCCACATCCCTTAATGCCATCAGCCATAGTGCCACTACTGTCCATGCCACGTTCTCCGTGCCACCTACACCAATGCTCCCCCCCCTGCCGCCGCCTCCACCACAGCTGATTCACTGAGGCAGTGGTGTGGGGGGAGGGCGGGATGTGGTGTTGTTGGCCACCGCCACTGGTGAGAGAGAATCCTTCTGAGGTGAGAAGAGTCACCTTTTTACCCCACAGTGCTGAGGGAACTTTCGCCAGCATGACAATGTATTGTACACATGATGAAAAACATAAGCAGTCAACGGCTTCATGTCGGTTATCAGACAGGATGAAATCGAGTGTAGGACTCTTGACATTATTCTCATCACCATACCTGCATCTCTTCTGTTATTCTTTTACTTTCTCGTTTTACCAATAATTCAAGAGTCAAAAGTCTGTCTGAAGAGAATAATCTGTGTTGAAAAGAAGAAAGGTAACTATAGTCACACTCACTAAGTGATTGTTTGAGGCCTAGACGGGAAGAAGGGACGAGGGGCTAGAAGCTTTGTGAAAACAAGAGATAAATAAAAGAAATCAATTACAAAAGCAAAATAACATAAAGGAAGAGAATAAGATAAAAGGCATAAAAAGTCTTAGGCAATAGAGTGACTTTTGGAGGAGGAGAAAGAGAATTTGAGTGATGCCGGAGGAAACAGCGTTGCTCTCTAGAATACTGTCTGTCCGAGTTGGTTCGACTTCGTTGCTACAGTGACGCTGTAACTGCAACAACTAAGG
>JAYMFT010050170.1:0-29822 GCA_038088735.1 Panulirus argus
TATATATATATATATATATATATATATATATATATATATATATATATATATATATATGTATGTATGTATATGTATATAGCTTCTTACTTACCCAACCACTCGACATACCTGATTTTTGACCTAGTGACGCACAATTCCTTCACCTTATTCTCTCCCCTTCCTTCCCTCCCCACACCCCACTCGAGACACCCTCACCCCTTCTCCCCTTCCCTCCCCCCATCCCATCCCCCTCCCATCCTCCCAGGGACAAGACTTGAGGAAGAATAATAGCAGGAAAAGAAATATATATATATATATATATACACACACATAACAGTAAGCAAGATAAGTCATGGGACTCGCTCGCTGGTGCCTCCTCTGAGTCACGCAAGAGTCTTTCATCCTGTAGCCTTTTCTTGGTGCCGCCATGAAAGCCAGGAGCCGCCCAATGCAGCCCTTTGGCTCAGGTATTGCAAAGGCTTTCTTTGAACCCCTCTCCCCCCCCCTCCACCCACCCACCTCCACCTTTGTGGGCGCGAACCTCCTTTGTCCACGATGCATCTTTTGTTAGAGGTACAAATATTCCAAGTGTTCTCTTCTCCTGGAGCCACGAGATAAAATGGAGTGTGTCTTATATTATGCAAGTGTAAATAGCCGACAGAGGTCAAAGGGACTGCACAAGTCTGGTTGATGTTTGCTGCAGCAGAGAAAAAAAACTGTGTGTGTGTGTGTGTGTGTATGTGTGTGTGTGTGTGTGTGTGTGTGTGTGTGCGTGTGTGTGTGTGAATACAATGTAAATATTTCCAAATAGTGGGTCTGGCGATTGTCCCTGATGGCGGCTTTTGTTACGAGAAAAGTTATACTTCTAGCTTTTTTTATTCCTCCCTATTTCTCAGTCTCTTTTGGGATGACTCGTGGAGCGCCGAAACAAGAGACGAAGGCACGGGAAAAGTGGGATATATAGTTCCCATAGGACGCAAGCGTCGGGATGAACTCACGAAGACATACACGTTCGCTATTTCCCGCGTTAGCGAGGTAGCGCCAGGAACAGGCGGAAAAATGGCTTCATTCGCTCACATCCGCTCTTTAGCTGTTATGGATAATTTAACTAAACCAGATAGATAGGTAGATGAATAGGTACAGAGACATGGACCTCCGTGGTGTAGTGGTCAACGTTCTTGTCCGTGACGCATTCACGGGAAGGTCGCCCAGGGTCGAGCGCATAGGTTCGAATCCTGGTTGCGGCAGACGGTCCACAGTCAACGCAACTGTTCATCCGGCCCTATGGGTTGGTCTATAAATTGCGTACCTGGCTCATATATATATATATATATATATATATATATATATATATATATATATATATATGAGACTTCTATATTCATTTAATAACTCTTCGTTCAACGTTCGTCCATTCATGTCGCGTGGCAATTCAAATTCATTGAGGTATGATTATGTAAACGTACGTAACATTCATTCTTCTCTCTTGGCAGCAGACATTTAAACTCATTCATAGTTAATTAAACATGGCATGCAACTTTCCTTCATATCTGGCACACAGTACGCATGTAGATCCACAGAGTAACAGATTTTTATATGTAACGTCAACCCATTATAACGCAAATAGATTTCATGGGGCCGTTACGAAAAAAAATATAAAGATAAAAGATGATAATCTCCATTGAGCGCTGCCGTCGAATGCGCCCTTGGCTTTTGGCATGAATGGCCGTCGCGCATCTTGTTTGTTTACTACGCGCCACGAAGTGAAATCCGCGCCGAGTGTAAACTCCTGTTGCTCAGTGACGGAAATGTTTACAACGCGGATAGAGTGATTAATGCTTGTGCACCGAATTTTAAAAGCTGATATTCTGTGGGTTTCAGAGTTTACTATACACCGAAAATAAGCGAACGTTGCACGGCGGGCGTAAACGTTTGTTACAAGTTGGGTTTAAATGGCTGGGCTGAGCCAGAATTAAATGTACACAAGCCGGCGGATATGACTCGGTGACGCATTGCGTCTTAATGAATATGAATCTGTAGTCTACCACGTGTGATATATATATATATATATATATATATATATATATATATATATATATATATATATATATAAAGTAATTTGGTGCCATAACCCGAGGCACCTCTTTATATTTTTTCCACTCAGGTCTTTTAAGAGCCTTATTGGGATCAAAGGTGAACATCCAAAAGCAAATATAATGGGCAGTAGCGAAGATGAAGCACTGCACACAATTACCTCCCCAAATGCCCAGTACAATGCACAGGTTTGATATATGCTTTCAGCCATCTCTCTTACTAATTAACAGCGTTCTAAATCACCAAAATGGACACAATATCCATGCGTGCAGGACCATTACTTGACCATGTCTCAGCCATTTTTCATGACAATTGCCACAAAGATGTATTTCCACATGCCTCACACACCAAATTTAGTGAAATTACCATCCTTGGCTATTCCGCAGTTGCCAGAGATCATCGAACAACCACAGCGGGATGTTTTTTTCTGCCAGTCCACGACCATGTCTCAACTAATATGTTCAAGAAATTTGTAGGTTTCTTTTATGCATATCCCACATCATGTCAACTACACCTTTTTAACAACTCTTTTTTTCAACCTTCTTCTTTATAGATTAAAGTTGATCAAAAATGCATAACTCATGCATTATACTTCAGTCTGTGTTGATGAAACAGCACAAAGACCCGTTCAACACAGCAGCTAGCTGTTGGCTGTGGAGCGACTGCCACACCCAGGATTCGATTCCGCGCACGTCCGTGTGTGAGATTGTGATTGCGCCATGAGATTGATATTTATGTGTCATAAGAATGGAGTTTTACACTCGTGTTGCCTCCTCTCTCAACCTTGTACATATGTGTACATATATACCATGTCTTTATTCCTATATAGGTATTACACACGCAAACACTTTAGCTTATACCAGGTGTATATATGTGTGTGTATATCATGTATATCTGCGTATATGCATCTGTATTCATTAGTATGTTTGCCCTTGGAGAATACGATAGGAACCCAATTTCATTTTCATCATTGGTGACCTCTGTATTAGTGACCTCTATATTGGTGACCTCTATATTAGTGACCTCTGCGTTACTGACCTCCATATTATTGACCCCTGCAACACGAAGCAGAGGAGAGGAAATAAAGGCATGTGGAGGCTCGGCAGGAAAGCCGTTTTGCGCGGCATCAAAGCAGGAACCCCGAGCCTTCGGGGCGTGTCTCAGCACCCTCCTGGGGTTTCAGCGTGGGCGCCGGCTGGAAGCTGCCTAATAACGTACTTCCCACTCTCCCTTTCATGGTAATTATGCCTTGCAGGATTAGCTAACACCGTTTGCCCCCCAAGAGGATGCCAATTAAGAGAACGAGGAAGCCGAGGCAAGATTCTTAATGCGGGGTAGTGGTGGATTGGAGCCAGCCAGGTAGCTGGCTCGCCAGTAGCGGAGGGATATGAAAATAAGGCTTTTTTTTTTCTATGAGCATGGGATATATTAGTGTGTGTTGACTCGCTGCTGCTTGACCATGGATAAGATGTTGACGCATACGTAGTCCACTGCGCCTGAAGGTTATCAGGTTGTCAGATATGTGTGTGTGTGTGTGTGTGTGTGTGTGTGGAAAACGTTAATGATATATGACCTTTAATCTCTCTTTATATAATGGTGAATGTGGCTACACAGTAGATCAAGAGTGGTCAAAGATTAGTTTCTTTTTGGAATACCTAACGAGTAAAGCTTCACTTGAATACATTAGCACCGAAGTAAGACAAGTTGGTCGATTTCTTTTCTTTTGTAAGTCAATGATACATTCTCGAGTTTCCAGTCATTCGACGCTTTCCCTTTCTTGAAGCGATTTGTTGAACGTCTTGGTCGATTGGTAATCCTTTTAACCGTTTAACGTCTTTTAACATTTTGAGAGTCTGGTCATCAGGACCAATTGATCTATATGGATACATTTCTCTCCTAAATAATTAGTTAAGTAAATGCTTTGAATATCGCGTTAAATGTATTTTTTCTTTATCTTCTTTGTCCCTAAAAATGTTTTGATTGAAGTATATATATGAGAAATTTTTCCGATCGTGAGCTCTGAATGTGAAAATATATTTAACATGGAAGCCAATACATTCTCATCCTTTGTTTAAGGAGACTGATAATACATAACGATTCAGAGAATCTTTGATATTTCATGTTTTTCTTTTCATATGTGAAGGATTTTACAGAATTCTTCACGCAGTGAGAGAGAGTCTTTTTTTCGATCTCTTCTTAACCGGCTTTGCTGTCTGGTGTTGGTCGCCCGTGGAAAGATGATCCTCATTAGAGTGGATGGCAAGCGAGGGATCGAGATGTTTCAGCCAGGAAGTGTGAGGTCGGGTGACGTTGTTGTGTGTTCTCCTGCTTTTGGTGTACTGTGTGTGTCTTTCCTAGGGTGTTGGCGTATCCTGTGTGCCTTCTTAGGGCGTTGGCGTACCCTATGTGCCCTCTTAGGGCGTTGGCGTACCCTGTGTGCCCTCCTAGGGCGTTGGCGTATCCTGTGTGTCCTCCTAGGGCGCTGGCGTACCCTGTGTGCCCTCTAAGGGTGTTAGCTTACCCTGCGTACCTTAATCATCAGAGAAAATGTCTTCTGCTTTCTGTGTTAATTTGGGGAAACACGATACCTGGCAGTGCCGGAGCGGGTACGCTCGTCCGAGTAGAAACGTGACCCGTGGCAGACTTCTGAGTTCCTTAATGGTGCAGACTTGATGTCAGGCTTTGTACAGACCTGGGGCAGGCCTGGGACAGACTCGGGACAAATCTGGAACAGAACTGGGGAATGGGTGAGACAGGCTTTGGAACAAGCTTGCGACAGACTATGGAAATGTTTCGTACAGGCAGAGGGTAGGTTTGGGAAGGGCTTGAGATAGTCTTGGGAAAAGCTTAAGTCTGGTCTATGAGGCATGGATCTCGGAGTAGACTTACGCTAGTCTTGGGACAAGTCTGGTCTAGATTTGAGGCAAGTTTGAGTACACTGCGTCTTTTCGTCCTTTGCCATTTCTTAATAGGACAAATGGGGTCATCGCCAGACCTAAGAACAGAAGGTAATAAGTTGGGAACGTAGGAGGCGATTGACTGATCTCGTTCCCTCCCTACTTCTCCCTTTCTCATGTTTTGTGTTGCCGACAGTTAAATACCCTGGTGAACTCCTGAAGGTGTGGAGAGGGTGCTGGAAGTAGGGGTTGGGGGAGCGGGCTTTCCAGCCAGCCCCCATCCAACTAAGGTGTCGGAAAACTTTGGATTGTTTCCTCGTTTCAAAGACTTTGACACATTGTGAGGGAGAGAGAGAGAGAGAGAGAGAGAGAGAGAGAGAGAGAGGTATCTCCATCTGGAGAGACAGAAAAAAGTTCTACAATAAGAAAGTTAAAACTACTTTTCTTTTTTTCCTCACCTCTTCTTCTTCTTCTTCTTCATTATTCTGCCCTAAACTTATCCCAATCCTGCTGAACCGGTAGAGTTAAAAGAGCTTTCAGCTTTAACCACTTCGGCAGAGGAGCCTCTCTCTCTCTCTCTCTCTCTCTCTCTCTCTCTCTCTCTCTCTCTCTCTCTCTCTCTCTCTCTCTCTCCCTGAACAGCTGTCCATACAACAAATGTACAAGGAGCAGGTTCCCCAGAGAACACCTGTCACCGGAGTGCCATCCCACTGAACTGCTACTACTTGCCTTTAGCCTCAGTCCTTTCTAAACTCTCCTCCGCTGGACATATTCTGTTGAACGCCTTCCACACTGTACTGAATGTCCTCCGGGCACTCGTCTTCTCGCCCTTGAGAAGGGCTTGGGATCTGCTGAGCAGATGGCCATTGACATTTGGACTCTGAGTTACAATGAGCAGAAGCTCCGACAACAACAGACCCTTTTTTGTGTGTTGGAGAACGTTGTAATGGCATTGTTCAGTAGTATAACCACTCATCCTTATCATTTTTCATCTTCATGCCTCCCATATTACCGGTGCAACTTTCCCTCTCACCAGTAACATATTTTCACAAGAATATATCACCCCGTCAACTAGCAATTTCTGTCCTGCCAAGTAAATGGATGAATCAGAGAGTTAATTCACTTCACAGGTTTTCCAGAACTGAAAATCTTTCTGAAGGACTTCAGGAAAATTTCAGTCGCTATTAATCCTCTAGGAATAAGACGTTATTATTCCTTTTTCATATATAATTTTTGAATAATCATTTTTATACTGACTGTTGGTTGACTGTGTGAAGAATAGATGAACGATTACCATATTCATGGACTGGAGGAGTGCAAGTTAGCTCAGGGGAAAGGTCAAGCTGTGCAGGTCATGTGGTTATTACTTACAGAATGATACTGTGAATATACCCAAAGTTTCTCCCAGCGATTAATTCCTCAACAATGGATTCATAACGTATAGTACACACCCCCATGACTTGGGTTCGTACCAGCAGACGCAGGAACCCAGCACCGTTGCGTGTCATTGCTATATGTCCGGAGACTGTCTTTGGTACGTATATATTTCTGTGTCACACACTTGCCTACTGACTGGAAAAGCGTCTCCGCAACACATCTTCATCCGTGGGTGATTATAGAGTGGTGAGACAGTCGTTAGATGAAGTCATTTTTTTTTTTTTTTTTGCCATTTCTTTATCATAGGTGAACACAGTAGCCTGGTCGGAGTGTAAGGTGAGTCTCGGCAGCTGGTGCCCACACTTAGTCTCACGTCCGGGAGAGATGGAAAAATGTGGGAAGATCATTAGTTCCCCTCCCATGCAAGACGTGCAAGTCAAGACCTCACGTCTTGCGTGGTTGGCTGGAGCTCCTTCGGTCTGTCTGTGGGAGGACCACTATGGCAGGAGGTTGTCAGCGTTGCTGGTCATTGTAGAGCTGGTGAAGGAGGCTGAGTACGTACCCGAAGAGGAGGTTCCCCGAGCTCGGAGAACCCTACCACACCCATAGCCAGGTGGTGTACACCCACGCCCGGTGTTTAAGGAGACCATATGCAGTGTGGTCTGTGAGCGTCTCTGTGGCGCCTCTGGTCCTCACAGAGGCGCCACAGGCCACGGTCCCCGTGCCAATGCGCACTGCAGAAGTCGCAGTGCGCATGCGTCATTGTCTCAGTGTCATCTCATTGGTTTAGGCTTTTGAGCGTGACCCCATTGGGCACGACCGTACGATCCCATTGAGCACGACGGCACGACCCCATTGAGCACGACGGCACGACCCTTGTGAGCACGACGGTATGACCCTTGAACACGACGACGGTACGACCCTTTGATCTGATGGCGTAACGACCAACCTGATCCTTTAAGGGTCACTTCAAAGGCACAGGTCGTCATACCCAGAGGTCGTACCGTTGTGCTCGAGAGCCGTAACGTCGTGTTCGAGGGATTAATACGACTAGTTTGGCCGTGCACGGGAGAGAGAGGATTCAAGTGTTCGCTGAAGGTGATCAACATAACAAGTTCGATCGTCTCTTGTTTTCCTTTTCACATGACAGTCGACTGTCTCTTGTTTTCCTGTGAGGCAGTCGACTGCCTCTTGTTTTCCTCCGGGATCTATAGTGTTGCCCGTGACAGTCTCAGGTATCCTGGCGCAACTGCGCATCTCCTGCTGTCGGTGTTAGCGCCAAGAGTGACGAAGACGTTGATTGGTGCGGGAGGCATTCCGCCGTGGCCGAGGATGTGTATGAGATGTCATTAGTCACGGGAAAAGCTTCACCTCGCGAATCCTGCGTGGAATGATATCGTGTCGGGATTACGAGAGACGCGTTGAAGGGTGGAAACATACTGTGGTTAGGGCTGGCCATTGCTTGCTTCTTCGATGACTGTATGTGTCCAGAAAATGATTGCTTGTCGTCGGTAAGTCGTAAACTTGTTTGTATTTCTAAGTCGTCATCTTGGAGGGACCTGAGGCGACCGCAGTCAAGGCCTTAACAACAACGTAATCACAGTCTTCGTGTCGATGAAGATGGAGAGAAAAAAAAAAGAGAAAGGAAGTCTTTCGTGTTGACTGGTCATGCCTTGGATCCTGTGCTGATGAGCTTTGCTCTCGTTATATAAAGTCGGGAGTGGTGTGTTCTGAGGACTTGCGTTGCGTCTGAAGCCTGGTTCTGAGGTTCTTTCGTCTTCTTCGGGGAGGTGCTGGCCGAGCGATGCACTGGTCTGTGGTTTTTGGAGGGAAAATAAAGCTAGGGTTTGCAGGTTGCGTGTTATCGGTGAGAGCCGGTGTCCTCGCCAGTGGCGCTGGGGTCTTGGCTATCCTTGAAGACAGAGCCACAAACGTAATAAGGATCCACCTTCGTGTATTGTGGCCTCCACGGTAATCAGCCACAGCTCATCTTATTTTTCTTATATATTTTTCATAATGGCTTCCTTCGTGTCCCCCGCGGTGGATTCCTTTAATGGCCTGCCTCTGGAGGCTTGTGTTGCGACCGAAGATGCTTCCTGTGGTGGTTGCCATCGCTGCATCAACGTTAGTGGCGCGTGAGGGGGAGAGCCTTTACAGTGAAACGAATTTGGTGCTAACGCACAAGTGACGTGATGATATTTGCCATAGGGTAGTTATGATGACATCTTGCGTGTTTTGTTCTCTGGCTTTGTTGGGTTCAACGTTGCCAGAGTGTAATAATATAAAATAGACAGAATTTGCTTGAATCTACGCAGGTCAATGGATGATAATTCCAGCCGGTGTATTAAGCATTTACGCGAAATTGCTCTGGGGGAAAAAATTGTGCTTGATGTGAGGCGCTTGTGGTACACGGCTCCTGGCGTGGTATTAAACTTCTTGCAGCATCATGAGTGGCGCGGTGGTCATGCAGAGGAGGAGGAGGAGGAAGGAGGTATCCTCGTCTTCGTCATGGACCCAACATCCTCATGACGGCGGGGGGGAGGGGGATGCCTCAACCACGTCACTTCTTCGCTGGATTGTATGCACCTTCCAACCTTGGGATGGAAGACTCACGACTCACGTCACCCATCTTCTCTTTTTCTTTTCTTTTTTCAGATGAAAGAAAGGTGTTCATGTGGTACGGTCGCTGGGTGTTGAAGAGACTCAGCATTCTACACCGTGATTGGCTCTGTCCTTGCCTCATCCTTGGAAGTGCTCGTATTTGGATATTGTTGACGGCGAATGAGGTGGCAGGACATCTCTAGGGGGTGTCTCTCCCCTGCTCTGCCTCTGTGTAATTATATGACAAAGAACGTGGCTTCTGTTGCCAGCTTCACCCAAGGGCGTCCTCTGCCGTTTCATTTGCGTCTGGCAATAATCTTTGGCTCGTCTGAAGGAGAGTGTACCACCAGCTGATCCTGCCCCAGACGATGATGGAATCTCCTTCCACCCATCTACCTACGCCCGAAGACCGAAGAGCTCTTGTGTGTGTGTGTGTGTGTCGTCGACAGCGGTAAAGGCTCACTCCCCGGGAGGCACCGCGCTCCGCTCCGCTTCGGGGTGTACCTGACCGGAACAGTAGGAGCTGGTTGGGCGCAGAGTGCTCCACCAGCAGCGACTCCGTCAGAAACCCCCGGGGGGGTGCAGGGTGGTCCCCGCGAGGGACTGAGGGATTCGGTATTCCAGTCATCGACAGCATGAGCCAACGTTCTCCTCCAGGGATCCAGGAGTCTGGAAAGACCTTGCATTTTAAAGGGCCCGAGGTGGAGGGAGGGGGGTACACACACACACACACACACACACACACACACACGAGGCCTGTCAGCCTTCGGCGTACCGGAGAAAGAGTCAAGAAATTAATGAGCAGAAAATTCAAACCGGTTCCCTATATTCCGTTGGTCCAAAGTGGTTCACCCCCCTCCTCTCTCTCTCTCTCTCTCTGCTTGTATGCAAATGGCGGTAGCGTCGTGCTTGAGCCAAGAGGTGTCTCAAATTCAGTAGAAATTACCCGATGATAATCTCTTCCATGGGAGTGATAGAGGTGAAGGAGAAAGGGACAGAGAGAAGAGCTGGGGGTGACGAGAGAGAGAGAGAGAGAGGTGGGGGGGGGGGATAGCGGTGACGACGAAGACGACGACGGAGGTGGAGCTGGAAGAGCCGCCGCCGCTGGTGAAACAAAACACAGGCCAATTTTCTGGCCTGTTCCGCACGCTTGGCTTGACGCGTCGGCAGCTCCTCCTCCTCCTCCTCCGACAGCTCTCGGGTCTCGCGTGTTCCCCCGGGGGTTTTGTGGTCGTCTTTCCAGGGTGGCAGTGACGTCAGTCGTCATAACCGGTCGTCCCGGGGCGATGGGTCGTCAAACGACCGGGCCAGAGGACGAAGTTGCGACAAGGCTGAGACACGACCCCACTACTGAAGGTGGGGTTGGAGGACCTCGTCTTGACCCCTTCACAGCAGGACGGCGCGACCCTTAGAGGAATAAGAGACCTGGCTAATGGTTGACCTGACCCTTAAAGGTCAGGTTAAAGGCCCAAGGGTCGAATCCACGTGACTCTACCACAGTTCCGAAGGACACAGAGGACTCTGCCACTGCCCCTGAGAACGCAATTTTACGAGGGTTGTTGTTAGCTTACGAAGAGGTGTGTGTGTGTCATTACACTATCTACACTGTGAACAACTTGGGTTTAGTATCCTCAGTGTTGCATATAACAAGTGTGTGTCTCTTTCTATGTCCCAAGCTACAGATAAATCGTATAGATATAATTGCTGTACGAGAAACTTGTTCTAATTTTGAGGGTTGTTAAAAGCTCTTGTGTTGTATTGGATCCGAGACGTGAGGGTTGTGGGGTGGTGTTGTGAGCGTGGGAGTCCTTTGTGGCCAGGGGCACAGGGGGCGCCACTCAGCGCTCCTTCGGCAGCCACAGGCAGGCCATACGACGAGGCCCATACGTGTATGGCGTCGCTGTATGGTCTCTGGTGTTGCCCGCACCTTCATGGCTTCAGGAGTGTGTGAGTACATCTCTCCTCCGTGTGGGGGCGGTCGTGTGAGCAAGGGGGAGGTGGAGGGGGGGGGGATGGGGAAGGGGTGATGAACAAGGTGACGATCTCTCTCTCTCTCTTTCATTTCCTTGCTTAAGAGAGTGACAGACGACGGAGGAAGAGGCGCAAGTCACGGCTGGTAATTGGCGTTCATCCTCTCTCTCTCTCTCTCTCTCTCTCTCTCTCTCTCTCTCTCTCTCTTTCTCCCCCGACAGAGGTGGGTGGCATGAGGCCCTCCCCTTGATAAGTTCGTAACGAGTTACTGCCGTTGTAATTTGACTAATTGCTTTCCCAGGTTATTACGAAATGCGATTTGCTGAAGAATTACATGTGTGTGTGTGTGTGTACGGTGTTACCGGACTCCACCTGCTCGAGGTTACAACGCGAGTGAAAAGTCACCTTTGGCGAGGCTGTGTTATTGGTGGATGAACATGTGGAGTAAGTTAAGTAAACAAACAACAGATGAATGAAAAATGAAGAACAGAAATACGAATCATTTATTACTGTAGGACCAGGTATACCCCGTAACAGAGTGACTTGCACGGTAAACGCTGACGCAGTGAGTGTACCGTAAACTAGTACCCGCCAACACAACTGTATGTAGGGAGTGAGGCCATGGTAGCGAAGGAGGTTAAGCCATCGTCTTCCAGGGATTGAGTCATCGTATTCCAGGGACTAAGCCATGGCAGTGAGGAGGTGAAGGTCTGGGGTCAGTGCCGAGGGGTACAGGGGCCTGGGAAGCGGTTGGCATCTCTGCCACCTGTTCTCACGGATGTTTTGATTCGATGATTCATTAGACGGTGGTTTACGGTCTCTTATGCCGGATGGCTGGCTGGCGAAGGACTGCTCATCCGGCACGATGCCTAATTAGTGGTTCTGGCTTCGAATCCAGCAGGGTTGGACCCTATGATTACTGGCCGTTTATTAAGACTTCCAGAGGTCTTTCAAGACTTCGATTAATATGTAACAAGTGTGTCACGTATCATCAGGTTATGTAACGCGTTATATAGCAGCAGATGATTACGTCACGTTGCCTTAGTTCCAGTCAGTTCTTGGCCTGTCCTCGTTAACCGTGATTTAAACGAGGCTTGACGTTACAAGATGCAATCGCTCACTGTGGTGTTCGTTAAGCTCGTCAGAGTCTGTGGGATAAGGTTTCTTCGTTGAACAGGGCGGTGTGGCCCTTGAGCACGACTTGGTAGCCCTTGATCACAGCGGTTCGACTCCTAGGGAATGATAGCCCGGCCTTTTTTGACCTTATCGACTGATCTTATCGACGTGTGTCGTCTGAAGGGGCTTCACCACGGGTCGAGTAGGACAGCGGTGCTTAAGTCGATATCGAGTAAATCGACCAGCTCTTCTTCGGTCCATTGGTTGATAGTCATTCGGCTGGTCGGCCTCCCCAGCAGGCAGCCAGCTGTGTGGAACAGAGGCACTATACCGTCTGTCGATGGAGGTTGAAGCTCTGTGCAGCGTCGTGTGAAGACTGTGTATCGCTGGAGATCTCTATGCCGCAACTAGTGATCCTTGGGTTGACGAATCCAAGGCTTCCTTCGCATCTCTTCCGACTCCGCTTCGAACCCAGAGGGAGACGACGATGCTTCGAACTGCTGTCCTCATGATTCAAGAGGCAAAATGGACTCGTATGACCTCCGACGTGGGACTGCATTCTAGGCAACATATTTGGTTTTGATCCCCCACAACAGTCAGTCTCTCTCCTCTGTCTCAACGCAGTGAAGTGTAGAAGCCAAATATCAGTTGGTGTTTGGAAATCCAGGTGTTAATGACCGTCGTTTGCATCATTATCGACCTCAGAATCAACAACATCGTCATAAATCTCGGTATCGGTCACTGTCATCAGCATGATTTATTTATCTTTATCATTTACTCCGTTTCCAGTTTTCGTGGGGAATGGATGAAGTATGTAGAGCGGCCAACGCCGCTCGAACACTTCCTCAACCAGTTCCCAGTACGTCAGAGTGAAGCACTGACTTCCACGTTTATATAAACGTGTACTGCGTCTGCGTTTAGTAACCTCAGCTGATTCGTGAAGCGAGGCCATGTATAAAATGCTTCCAGTGCATCTGATCCATCAACCATTTCTCTATCCTCCTTTGAGATGTTTCCAGCCCTAAGCAGTTCTCTCGCTACATCTGGCCATTTCCCTAACGGTCTACCTATCTTTCTTGTACCTCCTAGTGTACTGGCGTGTATATTCTTGACTAGCCATCTGTCAAACGATGTACATAACCTCACCATCCGAAAAAGACTACCATTCGTGGGCCTTTCCAGTAATTTCTTCGCAGTACATGACTCTCTTACATCCTCAGTGTTTAGCCTCTCTGTCCTTCCCAGATCCCAACTGTACTGTGCAATTTACCCAGATGTACTGTCTTTACTGTTTTTTTTTCTGACCTGCCTATATGATTTAAATTTGGCATCCATAGAGTTGGGACAGGTAGCCCTTCCAGCGAACACCTTACATAACGCTTAAGTTTTTTCTCATTTACCTGATCTTCCAATATTGGTCCAATCTTGCTTCATAATTACTATCAGCTTCGGATTTCCCACTGCCATCCCTACTAAAATTTAACCCCGGGTATCTAAAGCCACAGCTTCCAGTTAGCAATTCACCGAACAGTGATCTTGCATTGTGATCTCCCATGCCCTTCAGAAACTCGCTTCCTATCTTTATTTGAATAAACTCCCACCATCCTCTCGCTAATTGCACCATTGAAATTGTCCAGCATCTCATCCGGTTCTTCCTCTGATATGTCTTAACAACACAGCATCATCTGCATACATCAGCTGCGGCAATTTCCATTCCTCCTCTCCATGGGTAAGCATCACATCATAGTCACACCCGCGCCTTTTTACACAATGCCCCATCCATAAAAACAAAACACCTGTGGTAACACCACACAACCTTGAGGCACTCCCACACTTATTTCAAAAGAACCCCCTCATACCACCGCCTTACTCTCACACACGCACTCCTGCCACCGTAAAGGCTCTGAACATCATTCGAAAGTCTCTCAGTGCCCACAGTGTATTTAGAAATGCCCGGAGAGCTGTCCCATTCACTTTGATCATGTACATTTCCTAAGTCCATAAATGCTACATAAACTTACATTGGATCTTTCTCTACTGCTTGTGTAAGTGAAGTCACCCTGAACAACACACCCTCCTCCCTACATAAACAGACCTTGTTCTACACCAACATGGGTTTCAGTAATCTTGTTAACGCCATCAGTCACTGTCGTGCCATAACCTTGTTAGCTAAGCTAAGGAGAGGCATTTCTGTGTAAGTCTTACACTCGCCTCAGTCCACCTTTGTCCTCTACACGGGCACTTGAATACTTTTCGCTCCTTTCATACCCAGTGTCCAGACCCACTTCCCCATAGCTTCACCTCCAGTTTTCATAGTCATCGTGGTCTGTACCGCTTTCGTGAGTGTCACCAGTACTGTCATCTTCACTATCATCAGTCGTCAGGTAGCGTCACAGAAGGGGATGAGGCTGCTGCCTCAACCTCTCTCGCCAGCTTGACAACACCCCTCCTCCCTCCCCCTCAGAGTCACCTCTGCACTGGCCACCTTGACCACCAAACTCCACCAGGAGTCACTGCGCTGGGCCTCCTGCCTGACACCACCCACCTCCAGGAGCAACCTCAGCCCTGGTGCTCCCTCCGCCTGACTCCTCTGGTAACACAAGGACCACACGGAATCCGTGGCGACATCGTGCACTGATGACGCCGAAGCGCTTGATCCCTGACGGAGGATCTACTGCAGGAGGAAGCAACTGGTGTGTGCATCGTTGCTTTATGAGTCTGAAGCACTCGGGTGTCTCCAGCCTCGCGTTGGGAATACTGATGATGGTCTTCACGCAGCCAGAGGTGAGGGAGGCCACGAGATAAAAGAGGGGCGGGATATAAACGATGGGTAAGAGGAAGTGGAAGGGATCTCAGGCGGCCATGTTGATGCAGACGACGACGGAGACTGATGCTCAGAATGCGTGGGGGTCGTCGAGAAACGTCTGGAGTCGGCCACCTTGCTCCAAGTCAGTCAGGGAGGGAGGGAAGGTCGTGTCCTGCGCGAGTCGTGTGACAGAATCGTGTACCCGGATGGTGGATGATTGTGGCTTAGACGTGCCATGGGAACGTGTGGTACGTTTAGACTTGCTATGGGAACGTAAGTAACACGTTTTGACGTGCTATGGGAACGGAAGTGTTACATTTAGACGTCATATGGGAACGTAAGTGATACGTTTAGACATGCTATGGCAACGCAAATGATACATCATCACGGTGATGTTGAGGTGTGAGGGTTGCCAGCGAGGTTGACGGCAGGACATTGGAAGGAAGATAGTGGTGTGGGAGGCGGAAGGAAGTGAGGGAGAGACTATGGCACGGAAAGGTGATGATGGGGTGGCGTACCACAGGAAGCATGTCTGTCGCCCGTGAAGAATCATTGTATACGGGAACTCTCACTTTCCTCCGTCTCCTCTCACGCCAGAATCCACGCCACCCTGCTCAAGGACTTCCAGGGGCGTCGCCCAAGGTTCATTGACTCTGAATTATCGTGGCCGCTCCCAGGTCAACGTGGGCAGGTCTTGCCACCGCTGTAGCAGGCCAGGCGCTAACTGCACCAGCCACCAGGCCATCCGGTTCATACCCCACCCCCCCTCCATTCCCAAACCAGCCACACGGGGGTCAGGCATCACTCACAACCCGCCGAGAATATTGGTCTTAAAAGTACGTCACTCATAGTATAAAACAAGACTCCTTTCTTGTGAATCCAAGCACGAAGTTTGGACGGAGTGTCAGTCTTTTGTCAGGCGAAGAGTCATGGAAAGCCGGACGCACAGGATCACTGGTTCTGTAAGAAAAATGGGTTTCATGAAATGAATTTTGATTTCGACAATGTTTTTAGGATTATCCGGACAGATTTCAGAAATTGCGTGAATCCTCTTGACTTCATCTGCATAAATTCGACGAAACTTGCAGGGTTGAACGACTTTTTGCAAAAGACATAAAAATAAACTCGTCTTCAGGGTGTCGTGTTGTCTGAGGTGGTCTTTCCAGTCAGTCTTCAGGGTGTCGTGTTGTCTGAGGTGGTCTTTCCAGTCAGTCTTCAGGTTGTCGTGTTGTCTAAGGTGGTCTTTCCAGTCAGTCTTCTGGGTGTCGTGTTGTCTGAGGTGATCTTTTCAGTCAGTCTTTAGTGTGTCGCGTTGTCTGAGTTTTTCCGGTCAGTCATTAGTGTGTCCTGTTGTCTGAGGTGGTTTTTCTCGTTAGTCTTCAGGGTGTCGTGTTGTTTGAGGTGGTCCTTCCAGTCAGTCTTTCTTGTGTCGTGTTGTTTGAGGTGGTCTTTCCAGTCAGATATACGCAGTCATCCACATAGACGCACTACTTTACTAAGCACCGATCTGTCTCCTTACTTTTAAGGAATTTCCACGTGTGCTCTGCACACAGACGTCTTCCAGTCCCCTTCCAGTATGGTCGGGACGTATAGCGTTGACGCCTTCGGTCCTTGGGTGTACAGTCACCGATCCAGGTTTGTTCAGCAGCCCCTGGAGCAGTTGGTGGTGAGTTTCCCGAACACCTAAGTGTCTGATGCACGACCTAAGTGACTACTGGATTTTAAGCAGAGTTTGTCCTTGTGTGACTCGGGTTAATTATTGTGCATCCTCTTTCTAGGGACACATTTGTGCTTAGTTTTGGTACGAGGATTGGGGGCCAGGCTGTGGTCAGCGGGTGATTATGGAGAACTGATGGTCCTTCATAGAGAGATCTTGCAGATAAAAGTATCTCTTTTTACAGCAAAATGGTTTATGCCAAGGCAAAAGCCCCTCACCAGAACATTAGCCCCTCACGAGGACCCAACAGCCGTCACTTGTCAAGCAACAGCGACACTCTGGCCCTCACCAAGTCAGTGGTCCTTCACCAGATCAGCAGTTCGTCACCAAGTCAACAGCCCCATCTATACAGCCAAATCACCATTGCTAGTATCTCATCAAGACAGTGGTCCCACTAGACAACGTTGCTTCACTAAGACAGCAATCCTTCAACAAGAGAGGATTTATTTAGGCCAGATTCTTACTACATTAATTTTTTCTTTCACCAAGAGAGTGTCTCCTTATCAATACAGTTACCACTCACCAGGAACCAAGTCTTTCGTAAAGACAAACCTTCACAAAGCCAACACTCCTTCTTCACAGCAAATGGAACCCGTCAGTAACTGTGTCTTCCACCAAGACTTTGCCGAGCTAGCGAGAGGTTAAGTGGAGTCGCTTATGGTTAACGCTCGTAAAAGAATGAGAAAAGAGAAGAGTCATAAGGCGTGTATTGTTTACCTGCTCGGTCAGTTGATGACTGTGCGGTATGTGAACGAGGCTGAGAGTGTTCGTACCGCAAATCCGGATTAGTAGTATTTGGTCAGGAACCATTTTTCTCACAGGCTCTTTGTGGAAGACCCGAATTCTTGTGTACAGAAACTATTAAGACGACAGAGAAGAGCAGACTGCCGTTGCCCAGCGTCATCTCTAATCCCTCTTGAATTGGAATCACGATTCAAATGAGGTGGTGTACCATTCACTCATAGACGGTCCTCATTCCAGTGTTCAACGCTTCCATCGCTGGAACGGCGAAGATTTCCTGGATGATAACTTCTGAGTTCAATTTGGCGTCGCCTCCTACTTGTCCAGTAGCTGAGGAGGGTCCTGGATTCTTGAGTACATTCTGGATTACGGAAGATTGAGGATGAAAATTTTACCCCTTGCCTAAGAGCAACAAACTGACGATGCAGTTTGTCAGATGAGAGTCGTATGTGTTCATGATTTACTACGGTTTTCCAAGTGAAGGCCGACGTGATTTTCGAGCTTTCTGAATTAAGGTCTGAAAACCTGTTCAGCTAACGCTTCTGTTCTTTCAGTCACTGCTGTTACTTAGCAGATGTGGCACAAGTTCCTGCTCTCGTTGTCGTGCGATTGCACCTGCAAGGTATGCAACCCGGAACAATCACTTCAGGTACAGACGCATTTTGTCAACCGTTGCTTGCAGTCACATCCCAGTACGAGGTCCTGTGAAGGAGGTCGACTCTACTGGGGACGAAAATAGATCGTATGCTTCATCGGAGCCATATTGCCTCAGGTCAAGCCTAGCAGCTCGCAAGCTAGCCATATTATTTAAAGAATGACCGCGTAAGACGATCGTGGTGTGTGACTTCTCGGTGCCAGCTCACCAGGCACCAAGACAGCACTGTGGTCACCATAGTCCCACACTGAGCCAGACCTCACCACTTACTCGGCAGCCTTTCATTGAGTGTGGATCATTATGGGTTCTTGCTGTAGCCCTGTATGACGCCGGGTCTACCCTGAGGGCTGCTGCTTCGGCTCCAGACAGACTGACCGCGGTCATCACTCGGTGACCAGGTAAGACAAGGCATTTGTGGGGTGGGTTCGGGCCTCATGAGACCAGACTGTGAAGAGGTACGTAGGTCACCCGGCGTTCTTGTCGGGGATGACACACATTCCGTAAGTGCAGCTCTCTGTCCGTCGCGTTGGTACGTAGCCGCTCGTTAGAGGAACACTCGCCCATTGTTCCAGGCCGGATGGCGTCAAGAGCTCGGCGCCTGGAGTCATGCGTGCATAGTCCTCTGCAGGAGGAGCCCGAAGCTCTGGGAAGATGTCTAAGGCTCTTTGGATTCTGGACCGAAATTGTGTTTTTATCGCCTCGTCAGTCATTCTGCCGAGTGTCCCATTACATCTGCTCCCAAGGGGCCAGACGATCGTCCTCCCAGGACGGAGGGACATGGCTCTCCCTGGGAAGTCATGGTTCTGCATCATGGATGAGAGAACCCCGTCTCTCTTGCCCTGTCATTACGCGCCAGGATCGTCAAATAAGCGGTTTGTTAAATCATTCCCAACAGTACTCGATAAGATTGTCTTGTTTCTTGTATCCTTCTCATTTTTGCTAACTCCAGAGGGTCGTTTGCGAAAATAGATTGTCATTTTTGCGGTCTTACTTTATGGACCTGTGGACACCTTTCCCGCTTGTCGTGGCGTTAAAGAATTTTAAAAGACTTTATGTACCGTGCCAGACAGAGGTATCGCCTCCACAGGGAATCCTTCTTTACGGAAGGAACAACATCGTCCTGGACCTGATCCTCACCAGGTTAAAAGAACTCTTCTAGCAGCCGTAGCCTCTCGTGTCCTAATGCTATGGATGGACCAGTTCCCGTGGCACGAACGAGGCTAGAATGTCTCGCAAGGTTTCAGTGTTAGACGTCATTGCCTTTTTTTTTACTTCCTCGCGAGTTGCTGTGGTTTCAGTATTACTTCAGCCGAAGGATGAGTAGTGCCGACTCGTGGTGACGAGGCTCGAACCGTACATTATAGAACTCCCGGTGCGGGGTAGCTAACGGCTTGGATACCTCGGTGGATAAGCTTCCTCCACCGTGCCAGCCAGACATTCTCTCCGACGGGAGGTGCTCGGGAATGGCCACCACACTCCTGGTGTGTGCGGAGTTAAGGGCCTGTTTCCAGACGCTTTAGCACCAATAGCTCTTGGAGGAAGCCCCCAGGGGGTTGCGTTCACAGTATGTCGTGCAGTGACGAAAGTGCACAGGATATCGGCAGGAGTGCTGAAGGAGCAGTGAACACCAGCGGCAGTAAATCTGAAGATTCACCCACGGTTAGGCTATGGTCATTTGCCTTATCACTTGTACGATCATCCCTTATCAGTCGTTGATCCTTCGACACGTACAAAGGTCTTTAGGTTAGAAGATGTATACACAGAGAAGCCTGCCCCACTCCCTTCCTCATTCGCTGGACTATACCCCAGCCGCTTGTAATATGGCAGACCCCTCGACTGAGCTAGGCATAGCCCAACCCGTTAGGACCGGATCGTAAACCATAACACAGGAATGTTGCCAGGATTGTGAGGTGGGGATGATGATGCCAGGAGTAACACTCCCACAGTGTATGTGGGGAAGGAAGGGAACTTTACCAGTATGTGGGAGAGTGACACTCACTACCAGTGTGTGTGTGAAGAGCGGAACAGATTTTGTAGTGTGAATGGATTTTGGAGAAATGAAGGTTTGACGTGTATGGTATTGGCCTCGGGGCAAGACAGGTGCTAGTATATATGGGTGTGGTATTATAGGAGGAGGGACGCCAGGACCCGTGTGCGTGTGCGTGTGTGTCGGGAGGTGAGTGGGTACACCTAGCTGTGGGGGTGAGGGCGTTGTCTGGTGTTCCAGGGTGGGTAAGAGGCGCCCCTCGCCCCACTGTGGGTATCGCAGACCTCTGGACTTGTGGCATTGCTCTGTAATGACGTAAGGATGGAGGGAGGGTATCCGAACAGCTTACTCGTACGTCTTTTTATCATAACTACCTACATTTCACGGGCAAGGTAAGCATGCCCCGGTTGAGTCCATCTCGGTTATAAAAAGAAATATAAATTATGAGATAAAGAATTTAGATAGGGCTCCTTGTGTGTTTGTGTACCTGGCTTTTTAAGTTGGGAAGGTTTTAGGAAGAGAAGGAGAGAAATAGGGATAAAAAAAAAAGAATGCCACAGCTTTGCTGCTCGATGAAAGGGTATATCATAACGGTACATCCTCGTTGGGCAGGTCTTCACACGGAAACTATGGGAAGCAGGAGCAAGGCCCGTGCCCCAGCTTCAGCTACTGGGACACCAGGCAGGCTGCTCACGAGAGCCAGTGCGGAAAGGTATGTGATGAATGTAACTATATGAAAGCGAGTACATGATGAGTTTTAAGTTGCAGATAATGAATTTGTGGTGAAGAATGTTGTTGTAGGATATGACACGTGACATACAGATTCCTGGGAGAGGGGCGCAGTCTCGAACCCATCCCAGGGAACGTCCTCAGCCGTGTGGAAGCGTTCACTTGTGTGTGTGCGTGTGTATGTGTGTGTTTAGGTGGGTGGGAGGGAGTAGGTACTAGATGTAGGTGGGGATGTCAGCAGTGTGGCCCTCTGTTGCCGGGGCAGACTCCAGGTGACGTCAGTTAGGGGGGAGGTCGTCGACTAGGGAACGGTGTGGAGGAGGAGGAGGAGGAGGAGCAAGACTTCCGCATGGGGTTAAAGGATGCTTGTCCTGTGGCCGGCCGAGTGGTGTGTGGGGCGGAGGAGGGCGCTAACGGGACCGCCTTATACGCGGACCTTCTACCGACCGAGCGAGACCCATCGCAGCTCCTGCTATACCCACCTTGACGCAACCCCGTCCAGCGTGCGATCGCTCACCGCAGAGACTTGAGGCACCAAGAGAGGACGGAGATTGACCCGCAGGAAGGCACGAGGCCATTTATTATTTTCCGACAGGTTCAGACGCTACAAATAACAGCTGCCGACCGTGTTGAGGTGTTTTAGATACGTGAATGAGATGCTACTAATGGATGATGATGCCGCTACGTGCACTGGGGTAACTGTTGAGTCCACTTCTTCTTTTTTTCGTCTTTCAAAAAGTTGACAAACCTGAATCGCGACGGGTCCAGGGGCCGGACCGACCAGCAGGGGTCACTGTATCACAGGCCGACACACCGGATACAACGACCTGAACCGCCCCCTTTGTACCTCCTCCTGCCGAAGTTAACACGACTCGTCAGGTCAATCCATAAGTCATGTGCCGAAGGAGAGGGGGATCTTCTTTTAAGGATGATTGTGTGAGGGGCAGGTTGTTGGGTGTACCGTGCGTTGCCAGGCTGACAACTATGTGAGGGAGGGAAGGGAACGGTACATTCCTACCCTCGTGCGAGTTCCTCCGGCGAGATTTTTGCCGTAAAGCGAGGCTGGGCCGTATCGCTCACCGCAGAGAGAGAGAGAGAGAGTACTGGCATACGAGTACTTACGACGAGGCTTTTGCCATGATGGCAGAGCTAACGCGTAGCGTTCACCGCATAGAGTGAGAGAGAGAGAGAGACAGACAGACAGACAGACAGACAAAAACACGAAAAAGGAAATCGCGAAGTTGGACAGTAATTGATATGAGAGACGGCAGAGCAAACGGAGAAGAGAGAAGAAAGGACTGTGAGTTGGTAAGCAGCTGAACGCCTCTAATAACTAGCATACCCACTTATGTAGTCCACTCCTGCCAACAGCCCTGGGGATCAACACTCGCCACAAGGAACAATAAAATGTATCTAAGGACCTCAATGGGACCTTCGCCCGTCCTTGCAGATGGTGTAAGATCCCTCACATCTCGGACAGTGAGGCAGTATTTTGGCCCCTTAAGCAAAACCCCTTCGAGTTGTAACAGCAGCCAGTGACCGCTACTTTGAGTGCGTCACCGCTACTTTTGGTGACACCGCTAATTTGGTGACCGCTACTTCGATGATTGCTACCTCGGAGGCGTTGAAATCCCCACCACCAGTCAGGCTACGAACAATTTAGAAACAAAGAATGTCTGAATGGGTTCGAAATGAGTGTATAGTACGGTCTTATTATTCACGTGTGTGTGTATGTGTGTGTGTGTGTGTGTGTGTGATTACGTCTAGCGGTAGTGACTTGAGTGGCTGAGTTAGTAATGATTCGTCCGCACGGATGTCATCACATGATGAAGGAGTGGCGGAGGGCCCGGCCGGGTTGGTTGGTATGTGATGATTCGCGTTATTGTCACGTAGCATCATCATCATTTCCTCCCCCCCTCCCCTCCCCCCACAGTCTTCTCCCCATGTCATGATCTAATCACCCCACAGTCTCCTCATGATGTAGCCTCATCACCCCCACAGGCTCCTCATGAGAAAACATCGTCAAGCTCATAGCCTCTTCATGTTTGTAAACTCGTCACCCCACAGCATTCTCATGTCATACCCTCATTCCCCATAGCCTCCTCATCTCATAATCTCATCACCCCATACCCTCCTCATGCCATGGTATCGTCACCACATCCTTGCATGGTCACCTCATAATCTCATTCACCCCCATTTTCGCTGGACAGCCCTCTTCATTTAAGCAGTCTCCTCATGTCAGAGCCTCCTCATCAGGTTGCCTCATAACCCCCGTGGAGTTCCTCATCAAGCATCTTACAACACTTAGTCTCCTCACACCGATGTTTCAGCAACCCGTATAGCCTCATGAACACGTAGTCTCCTCGTCATCGAGTCGACCTCCATCACCACATAGCCCAGTGCCCAACCCTCACATCTCGAACTCTAAAAAGGTGGTCCCCACATTGTCCCTTCTGATATCATCTTTGTTATAATGATGAAAATGGGAAGCCACTGCCCCATGATATTGGCCATAGATATCGGCACTGTAGTGAAGATACTATCTAAGATGTGAAACTACTGTCCCATGGATATCGGCCATAGATATCGGCACTGTACTGAAGATATGATCTAAAATCTAAAGCCACTGCCCCATGGACATCGGCCGTAGATATCGGCACCGTAGTGAAGATGAGATCTAAAAATGTGAAGCCACAGCCCCTTGGATATCGGCACTGTAGTGAAGATAAGATCTCCCGGCGATGGGGCCTTGCTTTACAAGCCGCAGCAGCAGCAGTGTGTAGGGATGATGGTGGTCAGAGGTGGGAGCCGGGGTAGGCCAAAAGCCTGCCTCCTCCCACCGCTACCTCCACCACGTCTCTTGTGCTGGCGCGCTAACACACACACACACACACACACCTCCTGACGGCTGGGGTTTACACCAGTGACCCAGAAGGTAACACAGTATCATACCTCACTACCTCAGTTTACAGACACACTGTGGTCTGCATGTACGTATATTGTATCAGTATACTGATTTTTTATGGTCATAAACGTTAAAAGAATAGAACGATAGAATAATAAAAAATCAATTCATTGGTTTCTCCCACTCCATCCTTCCAAAAAATCGTTCACGTAACTTTATTTCGTCATTATCATCGATTCTTAAAATAAATGCTAGACAATGGACATGTAAATCTATATAAGAAAAAGGAATTAGATTTTTGCCAGAAGTCAGTTTGAATATAAATAGATTTTTTTTTTCATTCGCGAGTTTGAAATATAGTAGAATGTGACAGACCACTTGCTTTGTTGTTAGTTTATTTTAAAATGTTTTCTAATATGGGTTTACTATAGATACCACAGAGAACTATGATTTTCTGTAGGCATATAAATTCTCAAATCTTTTGTTTCACATTAAGAGAGTTCCAATATCTTTCGGTTCTGTATGGACGTCACCTTTACATAGAATGTAATGATGTGAAGACCACACATCGTTTTCAGTGCCCTGTGTTAAGGATGACGTTTCTCAAGGGCAATGGGGCTGCGTTTGCCCAGTGAGAGTGCATGTAGAATTAGCATTAGCATGTGAAGAAGGGGTAAAGGGAATTACCATTAACGCTTGGAGCTGGGGTTAAGAGATTGTTCTACAGGTGGTTATAACTTGACCTTGGAGGCCTTAATTGTCCTGCCAGTACGTTAGGGCTAAAGCCCAAATTAACAGCCAGCCATTCAAGAAATCATTTTGAACGCTTGAAAAAGGTGTTCAGGAATGACTGGTGGTCCGAAAATGACGTTTAAGCCTTTAATGACCCCCTGGCAGTCGGGAGGAGGCATAAAGCCCAAAATGACGAACCAGCCAAGTACGCATATCACTTGAAAAACTGACGCTGCAGAACTTGGGTTGAAACTGTAGCGTCCGTTCCCGTCAACAGGACACTCCAGAGGACCTCTGCCAAGTCCTTGAGCCCTTGGAACCCATTCCTTTAAGTCGATAGTGAAGATAAGTATTGCAATGCTTATTTCCCAATTGATGGTGATGACTGCAGATGACCTCATCATTTACCATCAGGTATCCTGTTATGTCTCGTTTTTCCCTTCTACTCCAGTCACTGGAGATAGTCTTGCGGACGCTGTACACCACCACAACACACACACTCACACACACACACACACAGGCTTCGACTACGTACACATAAAAAAAAGTCTTACGTATATGTATCAAGGTTTTTGGGCACTGATTATGGCTTTTGTTTTTTTTTGGTTTTGTAAGAAAAGAGGCCATTACAGAGTAATGCTGGATGCTTTGCATTCACAGAAGGTTTTGTGTAGTGTGCTAACGATCTGTTTAATGATTCGGTGTGCTAACGATCGTGTTAATGATTCAGTGGAAGAATTGCACTTAAATGTGGCCAGAACGACGAGCGAGGATAGGCTTTGTTATGCACCGTTTTCTGCGACTCGAAACCTTAGTCAACGCCCTGCTATCTGTACTTCACACACACACACACTGCTCTACAGACGGCTCTGAGGGGCGTCTCCACGGCCGCCGCCAGACACGGCCGTGGATGTCATGTCGTTTAGGACCAGGGTTGAGAGGAGCCTGGAATCCCAAGACGCCCCTGGCGTACCGTCCGTGCTCAGGTGCAGAGAGGGGTGGTGGACTTACAGGACAGGTCCAGGGAATGGTTATACACGACAGGTCTAGGGGGAAGGTGAACACGACAGTCTGACATTGGATGATAGTTACTGAGGAAGAATATGGTTTAGGGAGACTCGCAAGTGTAGGTTACTCACCCCTGATGGAGTTGATGACGAGGGCGGCCAGAACCACCTGGAACCAGTCCATCCTGACGGGACTCAGCCGCTGCTGAAGGTGCTGCCGCTCCTGCTGTGGGTCATACAGTCGAAGTCACACGGGGGGGTGTCACGACCTATTTTATGAGGAACACTTTGAGACGAACCCCTCCCCCAAAACTAGCACTCACTGTATCGCTAAATATCCCCTCTTATTCCCCTTCCGGGATCTGTCGAAGTCGTGCAAGAGCAGAGCAGCGCGGACGTCAGTAGTAGTGTGCGAGAGGTTCTCCGCCGACGAAGGCGCAGCCGACGTCAGGTAGCGACGGAGGGTATTAAGGAGACGGTGCGCGACGGCCGTGGCCGTGAAAGGGAGAGTGCGCGCGGTGTGGCTTGCTGCGCTTGTCTTGGCGGCCCTCGACCAACTGCGCCCACCGGCCAGCCCCTCGCAGTGACGCTCACCTGGCGCGCCGCTGGGTGAGGAGGAGGTGTGGGCAGGGGGCGCGGGAGATGGGGGAGGGGAGGGGGACGAGTACCACCCACCGTCGGAGGGGAAGGGGGTGGTGGTGGCAGGGGAAACACAGGCAGATGCTGGTGCCATCCCTGGGAGATGGCCCACTGATGCTTGTCTACGGTGGGTGGTTGGATGTTCAGGGTGGGAGGGCGGGTGGGTTGAGACAGTACATGATGTACAGGGTGGGTGGATGAGTGGGTTCGGGCGGAAGGTGAGGATGCCCTGGGGAGGTGTGAGCCCCAGGTGCTTGCGCGGGCCCTCAGCCACTCCAGAGAGTGAGGCATATATGAAGGGCTCCATTCGTGAAGCAGTAGTCCTCTTCCTGACCGGGCCATGGAAAGCCAGACGCCATAGAGCAAAGGGAAGGGAAGAAACGTCTTATGAAGGAGCCTGAAGATCAAGGACAAAGGAGAAGCGGGAAATGCGAGAAGGTCAGCGAGAGAAACAATCATGACACAGGACGACGAAGCCAGCGGCAGAGACACCCACATGCCCGTTGAAATCACAGTGTCAGGAGGTCGCCACCCAGAACTGCGATCGCGTAAACCAGCATCGTTCATTACCCCTGGAGGAGCGTCCGTCAGGCCTGGCCTGCCCGGGTCTGGCCATTAACAGGAACCTCCCCTAATTTGAATAGTCAACACTGCCTCAGGGGGTGGTGGATTTGCTGCTGTTGGTCGGTTCGGTCTGGTCATAAAGTGTGGGAACACCAAGTGACTCTTGGTCATTCTGTGGCAACGCAGGACTACGCTACGAGTACCCCGAGCTGTTCTCGAGTGTTGGTCCGGACCTCACACTCGATTCACATTCCATAAAGACACTTGCTCACCATTGCACTTCTGTCGGAGTCACGTAGAAACATGTGTGTGTATGGAGGAACGGTACACCAGCGCGGACAGTCTCTGAAGTGCTCGGCCGTGTGAATATTACTCTGCCTCACTCTGCACCACTTCCTTCCTCTCTTGGACTCGACCTTTTGCGGGCTGTGGTTTAACTTGTGGTTTTAGACTGATGTCTGAATTTGAGGTCTGTGCTGTTCACTGGATGATTGAAGAGCAGGTAGAGTATATATATATATATTGCTGAGGAACTGAATCAGAGAGAGTTATGTGCCTGAGAACGAGAGGAAAGTCAATATTATACCTGCCTGTACAAGGAAGAGGACGGGAGATAATCCTGGACTCCAGGTATCGCCTGGAAGTGGTGATGAGGACATTTTTGGTTAATTGAAACTACTTGAAAGAGAGGCAAATTGAATCGGACCACAATAGATATATGGACTTTATGGGAGAGAGGAAAGCAACATCACGGAAAGGAAAGACGATTAGGTACAAAGGAATTCTAACAGCAACAGGCCACTGGGTCCTTTCGAGGCTGTTTGCGATAGTGGGAAATATCAGAAACTCATATTACTGTGGTAAGAGTAGAAAGACATGTAGATGTTACGCAGAGAAAATCCTTCAAACGTTTCATGTGACAAAGGAGGCGCAACTAATGTCAGTCGTGGACTTGAAGCGAAACCTCTGTCAAATGTGTTCTTTAAACGTCTTCGTGGTACTATGTGGTAAAGTATTTGATGCTCTCCCAGCCGATAAAGAAGCTGGGATTACAGAGCGGTGTTAGGAGAGGATTTCTTAACTGGACTAAAAGTATTTTGTCCAAGAGGCAGCAGAAAGCACTTGTCCGCATTGCCTTATCGCAATGAGTCAAAGGCCAGAGAGTGATTCCTCAGGACCTTGTGTTGGCACCGCTGTTATTTTGATATATACGACTTGCCACGAGGAACGAAGTCATGCACGGATATGTTAGTGATGCCGACCTCACGAATGAAATCCGGGGTGCTAGAAAGTACAGCATGTGTCACTTTAACTCAAATGAGACACAAGTGTTTAGACAAATGGCCAAATGAAATTCAGTGCTAGCTTACACATCATAGTGAAGATGGGGAAATAGTGAAGACCCTGGTTAATGCATAACTTATCCTGAGACTATTATGTAAGGAGGGTCTGTGGAGGGCCCGCATACATCACGGTCGGTAACAGATGGTCGGGAAGATTACCTGTGACGGCTGTCCGGTTCCCAGGTAGACGTGTTCGTGAGCAGTTTCGTCCCCCGACTCGAGGAAGCACGTAGAACTGGTGGAGAAGGTGTTAAGGATCGCCTGGCAATTGATGCCGAAAGTAAGACCAATGAGTCATAAGGGAGGAAGGTTACTGTACTCACCCACGCTGGAGGTTAAGGGCAGATGTAACAACTGTGTACATTGTCTGCAATGCGCATCGCCCTGCCAAAAACGACCAGTCTTTAAACATCCACAGGAACTGCGAGTTGCGCAGTGTGTCAGAAATTACCTGCTGAAATATTGCTTTACCAACACAGCCGTATCGAGAAAAGAGAGAAAAGTAGTTGGACAACTGTCTGGGAGATTTAAAAGACTGTATGGTGGGAGCACAGGACAAGATGGTGGACCTTCCATCGCGTTTACTGTGAAGCTTTCTGCCTTATGTACACTTACATGATCAGACACACACACACACACAAACTCACATACAATGACCGTCATGCATGCACGGGCCGCCTTGGATCAAACCCGCAAAGGTTCGATTCCTGGTCGCGGCAGCCGGTCCAAAGTCCACCCAGCTGTTTATCCTCCCCTAGTCGATAAAATGGGTACCTGGCATTGGATAGTATGTGTGTGTGTGTATGTGTATGTGTGCATAAAGCGCATAGGAGTAAAGACATTGCAGACTGCAGATATATACAAGGTTAAGAGACGGGGCCACACGAGTGTAGAACTCTCTCCCCGTAAAGCAGAAATCTCTCTCTCTCTCTCTCTCTCTCTCTCTCTCTCACGGCAGGGTTGCCGCTAGCGCAAGACCCCCCTGGTGGCCGAGAGGCACATTAGGTCCGCTTACAGCGTCGGTGATGAATGTGGTGTGGCACCTAACTCTCCCCGCTTGCCTGGGGCGGGCGGACCCCGGCCCCGGGTTCACTGCTCCTCTCTCGTCAGCCGTGTTACTTGCGCAAGACCCGCCGGCCTACGCTTTGTGTTCCGTACCGTTAATCTCGCACGGGGCAGGACGGTACGACTCTTGAGCGGTACGGTACGACCCTCGAATGGGACGGTGCGATCCTTGAGTAAAAGGGTACAGCCCTTGAGTGGGCCGGTACGATCCTCGAGTGGGACAGTACTATCCTTGAATGGGACTGTACGACCCTTGAGTAGGAAGATACGACCCTTGTGTAGGGCGGTACGACAATGGCGTAGGAGGATACGACCCTTGAACAGGAAAGTACGACCCTTGGTTATTCGCAATAACCATTTGACTTATTCTTTTTGACCGTAAAAAGTCAACACCGTCGCACATCTAAGACCAGATTTCAAGGCGGGAGACGAAGGACTTCCCACATACGGACCACGCCGCTGGTTCTCCTTTCAGTCACTGGTTCGACCACCGGCGGTGAGTGTATGTATGTATGAGCCATCGTGGCGGAGGGGCGAGACATAACAATGCTTGGACGACAGTTATAAATCACTTAGAATGCTTGGGAAGACGACAATTCGTGTTAAGGGGAGAGAGGGGTTTACAAACTCGTGTTGCCCCCGTCAACTCTTAACCTGGTTTACATATATCGTGTCTTATGTACATACACACACATATGCTGCCAGGTACCCACTCATCGACCAGGATGAACACCTGGGTTGGGTGTGAGGCGTCTACCCGTTCCAGAACTCGAACCTGGGGCGTTACGTTGGTAGAGGGCAACGGTAACCACTGCGATGCATGAGCAATAGATAAATATATATATATATATATATATATATATATATATATTTTTTTTTTTTTTTTTTTTTTTTTTT
>JAYMFT010050171.1:0-15276 GCA_038088735.1 Panulirus argus
GCCTGAGCCAGGTACCCATTTTATCGACCAAGCCCTAGGGGTGGATGAACAGCTGGGTTAACTGTGGACCGACTGCCACAACCAGGATTCGAACCTATGCTTTGCTCGACCCTGGGCGGGCGGCCCGTGAATGCGTCACGGCCAGGAACGCTAACCGCTACACCACGAGAGTCCATTGCATTTCAACATCTCTGCCTTATATTCAACAAACATCTTTGTCATTGCATCTGTCTCATTCCCGACGGTTTTTTCTCATCGTGCTGGTCAAATCGGACGCCTCAGAGAGCTGAGCAGGAATGCCAAGATATATTTATGCCTCACATTAAGAAAGGTCGACAAGAAAGAGGAGGTATTTGCATACCACGGGGCCATTTGCATGTCTAGGAGAGGACTGGAAGGGAATGAGTCGAGGGTGTGATTCAACATAAGATCTCTGGCCGGTCGTCAGCACAAGCTTAGGAGATTTAGCTGTTAGGTGGGAGGTTTCAGCTGGTGCTGTGAGAGGCACGACCCCCATCAGCACCAAGGTACGACCCTTGAGTACGACGGTACGACCCTGACCTGATTGTCTGGCGTTAGGTCAAAAGGCCAGACCACCACCACCCCCATACGCAAGGGTCGTAACGTCGTGCTAAAGGGTCGTACCGTCGTGCTCAAGGGTCGTACCGTCGTGCTCAAAGGATCGTACCGTCGTACTCAAAGGATCAACCTCAAATCTCAACAAGAACTCAAATCGAATATATATATATATATATATATATATATATATATATATCCTCAACGCCTGAAAAAGTATTTTAACCACATTAAGTATGAACTAGTGCGAGAAATCGTCAGGAGCTGGGCAGTGTGGTGCCCTTTATCCGACAGAGGCGCCATCTTTTGTTTAGCCTTCACACGGCGCCTGAGTAATGACCCAGCGCAAGTCTATAGTCATCCCTCGACTACTTTCTCTTGTGGTCCCATAGGGAGAGTTCCTGGTCACATAGGGGCCCATGGGACAGCTCTTGGTCACATATGGGCACATGGGAGACTTCTTGGTCACATAGGAGCACATGGGAGAGTTCTTGGTCACATAGGAGCACATAGGAGACTTCTTGGTCACATAGGAGCACATGGGAGAGTTCTTGGTCACATATGGGCACATGGGAGACTTCTTGGTCACATAGGAGCACATGGGAGAGTTCCTGGTCACATATGGGCACATGGGAGAGTTCTTAGTCACATGGGACCACATAGGAGAGTTCCTGGTCACATCGGGGAACACGAGAGAGTTCCTGGTCACACAGGAGCCCATGGGAAAGCCAGATGACAGAGGACCTGATGGTCTACAACAGGATAATAAAGACAGGATAGTAAAGACAGGTAGTTAAGACAGGATAGTAAAGACAAGATAGTTAAGACAAGATAATAAAGACAGGATAGTAAAGACAAGATAGTAAAGACAAGATAATAAAGACAGGATAGTAAAGACAAGATAGTAAAGACAAGATAATAAAGACAGGATAATAAAGACAGGATAGTAAAGACAAGATAGTAAAGACAGGATAGTAAAGACAAGATAGTAAAGACAGGATAGTAAAGACAAGATAGTAAAGAAAAGATAATAAAGACAAGATAGTAAAGACAGGATAGTAAAGACAAGATAGTAAAGACAAGAGAGTAAAGACAGGATAGTAAAGACAAGATAGTAAAGACAGGATAGTAAAGACAAGATAGTAAAGACAAGATAGCAAAGACAAGATAGTAAAGACAGGATAGTAAAGACAAGATAGTAAAGACAAGATAATAAAGAGAGGATAGTAAAGTAGGGCACGTCGTCAATTCCCTTCGAGTCTGTGATGCTTGCCTGTCCGTGCGCGAGACGGCCTCCCCGTCTGCCCGTCCTCCACCTGACATCTCTCGCCAACAAGAATAGTTAAGATGAACACTTGTGTCAGCTGCAGTAACCCCCCCCCCCCCCCGTAGTGGCTACGGTATCTTAACTACACTATCCGGGGATAACTGCATAATCTTCGCGTGAGGATGAACTCATGACTCTGACGTAATGCACACTGAGGAGCCTTCTGCTTTTAGTGTCCCGTCTGTCTGTCTCCATCTATCTGTGACTAGTGAGGGAGATGTCCGCTTGATTGTCTTGTCTCCATCTATATAAGATCAGGAATGTAGGATACTATTGCTGTCCTCCAGCAGATAACCTGGTCATAGACCATCAGGTCTTCTGTTATCGTCTCTCTCTCTCTCACCACCCCCTCTCTCTCTCTCTCTCTCTCCCCCTCCCTCTCTCTAAGACCCACTTAACTCCCCCGCTGAGCCGCGGACAGCCGCTCTCCCTCTCTCAAACGGGCGTGTAAGCCCCGGAACGTCTTCAAAACGGGACATTTTTCCACGCATATATGAATGCTAATGTGATCGTTCCCCCCCCCCCCTCTCTCTCTGGGGCGACCTCCCCCCCTCTCCCCCACCCTGGGGCGACACCCCCTTCTCCCCTCCCCCCCACGGCAATCCAGCGGTCAACAGTAGCCTCCTATAATCCATAATACGGGAGATCAATTATAGATATGTCGGCAGAGCAAACAGGGGGGTAAGGGGGGGGTGATGATTCGCCGCTCTACGGCCACCAGAGGGGGATTTTAGGGATTAGCGAATCTGCGAGGACGAGGAGGAGCAGCGAAGAAGAATTAGCGAGTCTCTGGAAACACAGGGCGAGGTACTAGCGAGTCCTTGGAAATATAGGACTAGAAAATGAAGGATTTTCGAAAGAGGAGAGAAATTTAGTCAGTCTTTGGAGATAAAAAAAAAGAGGAGAGAAATTACTAAATATTTGAAAAGAGGACGAGAAATTATCATTCTCTCTTTAGGAATTTTCTGGAAATGTTTGCAGGCCTTTGGAAATAGTCGAGGAAATACTGGCGTCTCTGAACACGGAGGTTAAGAAATTAATTGGTTATTAAGAGACAGAGAAATTTAGAAGACACTTGGAGATAGACCTCTGGAAATTATCATGTCTGGAGGTTATTCGACTCAAGATATTCATGGGTCTGTGAAGACTGTATGTCTGTGAAAATGTCGGTTCTGTGGAGATGGTGTGTCTGTGAACCTGCCGGTTCTGTGGCCAAAGTGACCGAGAGATAAGCGGTTCCTGGGGGTGTGCACGACGGTACGACCTCTGAACACGAAGGTACGACCCTGGTGCACGAGGGTACGACCCTTGTGCACGAGGGTACGACCCTTGAACACGAAGGTACGACCCTTGTGCACGAAGGTACGACCCTTGTGCACGACGGTACGACCCTAGAGCACGACGATGTGATTATTGAGTACGAAGAACACGACACTTCTCCACGACGGTGCGATTACTGGGAACGACTTCACGACCCTTAGGCACTATGGTACGACCCCCTTGAGTAACGAGAGGTACGGCCTGTGGACACGACGGTACGATCTTTGATCCCGACGGTACGACCCTTGACAACTTCACGACCCTGAAGGACTATGGTACGACTCCATGAGTAACGAGAGGTACGGCCCGTTAACGCTACGGTACGATCTATGACCACGACGGTACAAACATCGGGTACGAGTACTTGCCTATGAAAATCTGACATCCACGGATCGTACCGTCAAAGCACAGTAGACAAAATATCTAATGTAACTCGAACGCTGTCAAACGGCCAAGAATGTACCACACTCCCTGTCAAGGGAGACGTCCAGACGGAGGAGGAATCCAAGAGGGAGGAAGCCAATGCCCCCCACGAATCCAAACAAACACAAAGAAGACAAACAAAAAACGTCCGTGATTGAGACAGGCGCTAGTCTCCCTGGAGTCAAATTCTCCCTGAGTTAAATCTCCCTGTGAGATCATAATTAGGCAATCACTCCGAATCTGTGGGAAGAGTTGGCGAGGGGGAGGGAGAGGCAGAGGGAGGGAGAGTGAGAGGCAGGGAGAGGGAGAGAGAGGGGGAGTGGGGTTCGCCCCGGCTGTAAAACCAGAGAGAGAGTGAGAGTGAGAGGAGGGAACCAGCAGTTGGTGGGGTGAGAGGTGAGGGGGGATGGAGGGGGGGAAAGTGAGAGGTGAGGGAGAGGGGGTGTGTTTACGTCGGCCGGTATGAGTGGAACAGAGATGGACTCATGCCATGGGAACCTCTCTCCTCTCCCTCTCTCTCTCTCCTGCTGCTCCTTCTGCTACTACTACAACTGGACCCTCCCCTCACCCCCTTCCCTCTCTCTCTCTCCCTACTCCTCGTCTCTCGTTCCTAACGATCTAATGACCTTGTTACGGATTCAGGGATGATGCTTTATATCTATTCCTTCGTCAGGCGGGTCCTCTCTCTCTCTCTCTCTCTCTCTCCCCCCTCCCCAACCCTATTGCTGACGATCCCCCTCAGCGTGCGATGTTCTGTACCCACCTCTTCGTCAGATCTCGTGGAGGGACGACTTAGCGTCGTAAGCGGGGTTCGATTCTGTGGCTGATGAGTTCCCCTTCTCCTTCCCCCGACTGCTGGAGCCTCTAGTGAGGTCGAATCTCACGTCGCCCTCCTTCGTCAGTCCACAGCCCCCCCCCTCCCACCTACGTACTTGCAGGCGTCCCAGCGCCCCACATGGCACGGACACTGTCATGTCATATGACTCGCTGCACCTGACAGTCAAAGCCTACTTTCGTATGCAAATTACACCATCAACCCCGATGGATCCTAATCACTGTGTGTATGTGTGTGTGTGTCACTGACATCATCTCAAAGGCTTAGGCTTGCCCGTGAGCCGGTTGGCTGCCCGGGACTCGAACCCTGGCCTGCTTAGATGACGCTCCACAGCGCTAACCACCGCGCCAAAGAGTCTGTAACCGCCCTCTGTGCCCTTTTGTGTCTACCAGATGGTCTCTCTCTCTCTCTCTCTCTCTCTCTCTCTCTGTCTCCCAGCGATTGGAACTCACCCCTCTGTCCGTCCTGATTGTGGGAACCGCTTCCATTCGACTGTCTGCCAATCAGATCGGTCTCCGCTCTGCTAATATACCCTCTATCGCCTCCTGGTATGGTATACCCGTGGGGTATACCATCCCAGCACGTACCATTATCATCACCGCTTTTGGTATACATATCTACTCTGATAGATAGTAATATCTACTCTCGATAGATAGTAATGGCGGCACAATCTACAAGAACACATATCTATCGACGTTGCTCTCTCTCTCTCTCTCTCTTTCTCACATGACTAGGAGTATGTTATGTACATATATATGTGCGTGTGCGTGTGTGTGTATGTTTCTTTGTTTGTTTGTGTGTGTATGTGTGTGTATGTTTGTGTTTGTGTGTGTGTGTGTGTGTGTGTGTGTGTGTGTGTGTGTGTGCGTGTGTGTACGTGCGTACGTCCGTAGCATCGGTCAATAGCAGTAGAGACGACCCATCGGCACTCCAGCACTAGGGCCGAACTCATACTTTAACGCCTCGTGAGT
Organism: Panulirus argus; assembly: GCA_038088735.1. Taxonomy (NCBI): domain Eukaryota; kingdom Metazoa; phylum Arthropoda; class Malacostraca; order Decapoda; family Palinuridae; genus Panulirus; species Panulirus argus. The sequence continues at coordinate 5,453 of JAYMFT010050171.1, forward strand.
CTCGACCCTATCGGACATTACGAGGTAATGGAGCAATTAAGAGTGATGCTGAGATCATTAACTTCCTTGATTGTGTTATTTTTTTTTTTATATCCCATACTCACTCTAATTACCTTTTTCTTAATTGGGTGATTTCGAGGAGGATAAGCTCCGCGGGTCACGACCTGACCTCCACCGCTACGCAGCGCACGTTGCGTTGGGGGTCCTCCGCCCCCTCCCCCCTTTCGCCCGTCTTCAGATACACAGCTCTGCGAATAATGGGTCTGGTCGGAGGGCTTACGCCAGGTCGTCAGTACGCAAGGCTCGCGCGTCGTGCTGCTCAGAGAACGCCCCGTGGTGCCCAGGGTCGTACCAGCGTGCTCGGGGTCGTACCGTCGTGCTTAATGGTCGCCCAAGGTCGTTCCGTTGTGCTTAACGGTCGCCCAAGGTCGTTCCGTCGTACTGGAGATCAGTATAGTCGTGCCCAAGCGTCGTTTTGGTCGTACTTGTATTTCAGGGTCGTTCCGTCGTGCTTAGCGGTCACTCCGTACTTAAAGAGGTCGTTCCGTCGTGCTCAAGATTCCTGCCGTGTTACCCACAGGCCAATAGCGTCTTATCCATCCTCATACAATGGCCCTCTTGGCCATACACCCCCCTCATACTCCTCCCCACCCTCATACCTCATACTGGCCCTCATGCCCCTCACACTCCTCACTCTCCCTCATACTTCACATTGGCTCTCTTGGTCATAACCCCTCATATTCCTCATCCATCTTCATGCCTCACACAGTGGCCCTGCCTGGCCATGCCCCTAGCCAACTGAACCTCACACCTCATCAGAGACAGAAAGTGATTCAGACAAACTTATGGATTCTTTAAGTAATATGGGAAAATGAACAGCTATGTTGAACAACTACACATTAATATATTCTAGTAAGAAAAGAAAAATATTTTTACGAATACATAATCCCAGGAAAGCCATTTAAAGATATACAAGAAGAAAAAGGCTTTGGATTTATATTCAGCAGTGACTTAACATACTTTAGATAATGCTTAAGTGCAAATGATAAAGCAGACAAAATATTAAGTTCCATAGCTATAACTATAAACTATATAAATTGGGTACATACAATACATAATCTTTATAACACTCGAGTCAGACCACATTCAGAATATTCAGTCCCTTAAATCCGGCCAAAGACGAAGAAAGACTAAAACAAATGCAAATAGAAGCAACAAAACCAATTCCGTCAATCAGAAATAAACACTGATAAGAATAGACTCAAGAAATCTACCATTATTCTTTTATCAAAAACACATAGACTTCTAAGAATCATTATAATTTTTGAATACTACTTTCGATGACATATATGATAACATTCTCTCTTTACATCTGTGATTCAAAGACCAGAAATAATATTAGGTGGAAATATATTTAGTACTCACGTGGGCAAAAGTTATCACCATCATCTATAGTATTCCTGAGCATTGGATTAAGCTAACAATACCTTTATATGAAGGACCTTCCAAAACATTCTTTTATTCTCCCTGAAGTTTGATGAGACTCGCTGAGCCCAACACTCATTTGCCCTCTTTTTCAACCCCTGCACCATCCTCTTGACCTTTTGCCACTTAGTCTCATATGCCAATCGTTTGCACTTTCTAACCTCTTGTAAGATGATTCATTGTCTACCTTCATTTCAGATCTTTAATGATCCTGGTAAAGTATAATGTATGGTACTTTTCTACTTATACTTTCCTATAAAATCTGTGTATACTACAAGGTGCTCCATCTAATTTACTGTTCTCCAGGCTGATTTGACGGAAGGAGTGGTGGATGGTGAGGGAGCCTTCTGCTTTACTGTCCTGTCTCCATCTACAGTGGTGGGTTGGGAGGAGCCTTCTGCTTTACTATCCTGTCTCCATCTATATAGATTAGGAATGTGGGATACTTTGACTGTCCTCCAGCAGATGACCTCGTCATAGACCATCGGGTCTTCTGTTACCTGGCCTTCCCATGTCCCCCCAACGTACGCACGGACATACCTCACACACGCCCCCCCCTCACCTGGCCACCCCTCCCACTCTTCCCCCCTCCCCTCCCCACCCCATCCCAGAGCGAGAGACCCTCTCTCCCGGGCGAACTTCTGACCCTGCTGACAGAAGTCGTGACCCAGACCACAAAGGGCGCTTCGAAACGTCAGCAGAAGCTGACAACGCTGCTCATTTCTTCCCCCCCCTCAACCCCCTCCCTCCACCCCTCCAACACACCCCCTCCATCTCCTCCTCCTCCTCCTCGGGCTGCTCTCCAAACATGTCTCTAAGTCGTCTAGAGAGAGAGAGAGAGAGAGAGAGAGAGAGAGAGAGAGAGAGAGAGCTATTTCTTTTTGAGGTGCTTCGTCGTCTTCACTTCTGGCTCTCTCGCTGATTGATTCCTCAGCAGCGGCCCCTTCCAGTCCCGCGGTGTCATTTACAAAATCCTTCATTAATGACCGCTAATTGCTCTTTTCTCAGTTCCGTCCAAGGGGAGCACAAGGCAATAATAGCCAGGTGATATCCGAATTAATTAGCCTCTGACGGGTGCAAGGCGGCGGTAGGGGTAGATCAGGTGCGGTCTCAGGTGAGGGGAAGGGGGGAGGAGGGGGGAGGGTGGGGAGGGGGACGCAAATCTCCAGCCTGTAATTACCTCTGGCGATTGTGTACCTTGGCCATGGGTAGTTCCAGATGGCCCCCCCCTCCCCCTCCCCCCCAGCCTATAATTAGTGCCCCCCACACCCCCCCCTCAACCCCCCCCGTAAACAATATGTGAGGTCGTGGCTACATCTGAGACCTCATGAGTGCATATATAATGAGGGAGGTCATTACGTAGGGACACGAAGCTCCATATTACATTACGATATGTTAATTAGGGTGTTCAACGCCAGGATGTATGTACTTAATACATCGTCCTACATCATACACCGCTATTTTAGCTGGTCCCATTGTTGTCGAGTTGATGGAACGTTTAATAAATTAGTTATCACACAATACAGTATGCCTGATAGGTGAAGGGGGGGGGGGGTACTAGATTTTCTGTGATAACCAAGCAATCGAGTCTAGGTTATGATGTGGCGAGAATAATGAATAAGAGATAATTGAATTAGCATCAAAGGCATATCTTCTTTAAAACGTGCGCAGCTGTTCATTGCATACGAGGCCGTTTTAAATCGGACACACACTCGTTCTGAATAAACACGAATGGGTAATTGTGCAATTGGCGCATCCAGGCAAGCAAAGATGACGTCGATGATTTAGTTAAGGAAGTGATGAACGTGGATGGGAGACGCACGTGAGAGATAACTGAATTATGATCCCGGTGTTTATATTGCCTGGAAATTATATATATATAAAAAGCCCGGCATTTTAAGTGCACTGAGACGGATCTACACTGAGCCTTGCATAACGCAGAAGTAATATACGAAGCTAAACTGACTCCGGAAGGTGATAACAGGTTGGTGAATCAAAAAAGGCAATATTCTTACACACGGTGATGTGGAATCGATCCCAGAAGAGACTCACCTAGCTTGCTGAAGTCAATCTGATTGTGAAATTCAAAAAAGCGTCAATAAAGAATGGTATTTACTGCCATCGGAAATAATAAAGAAAGATAATCCTTTTTTTTCATAATCTATATAATTTCTTTGCTTGCCAGTCCCTCCGTGGATTTCTGTGAGAACAGAGTTTTTTTTATGACTGTCTGTGGAACAGACTAGAGTGGGCAAGTGGTCACTCTCTGTGCTACAGACGACACAGACCACTGGTCTTACGATAAGAATGTCGTTCTATCAACACAATCGTGACGTATAAAAAAAGGTAAGTTATTACGTAGGAGTCTCAGAAACGATGTGGTCTCTGCGTCTCGAGTTGCGCCAACACTACGTCTCTCGCGTGGGAGTTTACGAACACAAAAGAGTGTGTTCCAAACCGCTTCGCTGATCGCTATAAACGACTAAATCATATCCTGTGATAAATTGGATAACAGCAGCAAATTATTAATCCCTATCTTCTTTGACCTCCAAGACTAATTTACTGGTAGTTATCCCCTTCGTGAGGGCATCTTAAATTACTGCTAGAGTAATTAAAGACTGAATCGGAATCCGTTCTCGATCAGGAGATAACTCAGTGCAGTAATGAGGCCAAGACAATCCTTATTCTCCTGTGAGTACATCGTGTATACGACAGGACCCAGCCTGGTCTCACACGTCCGACGGCCCATAAATTGTGAGTACAGACGCCGCTTCTGCTTCTGCTACTGCTTGTAGGGGAGGGAGTCCATGGTTCTCGTACGCTTGGAGATCGGTAAGCAGGGAGACACGTCTCTCTCTTTCTCTTTATCTCCGTCTGTCTGTCTGTCTCTCTCTCTCTCACACACACTCTGTCTGTCAATCTATCTCTCTGTCTGTCTATTTGTCTGTATGTCCGCCTATTTGTCTGTTTGTCTGCCTGTCTGTCTCTCTTTCTCTCACACACACTCTGTCTGTCTGCTTATTTGTCTGTATGTCTGTCTGTCTGTCTCTCTTTTTTTTCTCTCTCTCCCTCTGTAGGACGAGAGACGGTTGAGAAGAGAGAGAGAGAGAGAGAGAGAGAGAGAGAGAGAGAGAGAGAGAGAGAGAGAGCCTACGGGGATGGAGGTGTGTGTGTGTGTGTGTGTGTGTGTGTGTTTTAGTTCCCCTGGGGTCTATAGATTTCCTGTGCATTTGCAAGATATTCAGATTTGATCAGATTTACTTATTGTCAATATTCTAAGACGACTGAAACTTTTGAAAAATCTCTCCGCAGGAAAGTCATGGAAGAAGTGAATGCATTTAGGATACATATGATGAAGGCAGGAGGGAAAAAAGGGAATTCAGAAAGAAGGATGATTTGTATTGGGATGGAGACGATGGAAAATAGAACAATGATGGAGTCTGGAGAATGATGGAACGTTGTAGATGTCGGAGCTCTCAAGAATGATAGAGAAAGAAATGAGATGGAGCCGCCGTGAAGAAGATGGAACATATAGAGATGGCATAATGACAACAGCGATGGAGATGTGAAGATAGTTTGCATAAGGGTGAGAACCGGTCCCTGTTATCATCACCTTGGGGTCCCTTGATGACTCAATTAGACCCTACTAATGACTGTGTACCTAAATGGCCTAAAAGATCTACACTGATGCTAACGACTTGTTAGCAAACCACTAACGCTGAACATGCCAGACAGACAGAGGAGGGGGTAACGGAGGCACGGGATGCCAATTTGCGTTGATGTGGGCACCTTATTCATAAGGCTGAAGGGGTAAACGCGTCTCTAATTTACGTAACGGAGCGCTAACGCAGTGTTGCAGTTGCAGAAATAGTGGGTACGCAATGGCTAACACTATTGATCGCTAGTGGGCAGAGCCGTTGGTACGTACCAATGGTGATTTGAGGAACACTCGATGCACAGTGAATGTGCAAATTACACACCAAGTGCGATTACGGAAGTGAAGAAATAGATGTTGCATCCCATGAATTGAACGATCCAGCAAATGTACGATGGAGGAGATGAAAGCACACACACACACACACACACAGAGCGAGTCCTGGAGTCCAGTTATGGGATGGCTTCTGCCGCCGAGACGTCTTTGGTTAGTGCGTTATCTAAGACCAATTTCATTATTTGAATTGCATTTGAGCGACTCCAACCACTCCGCCACGGAGGTCCGTAAAAGAGGAATAATAATGGAAAAGAAAATGGGTGTATGGGAAAATGGGAAGACGCGATGTGGTATGTTTAAAGAAAAGGGAAATTGATTCACGTAAAGAAAATGCAGAGAAGCCCACGGAATAATCAGATTATTACGTTCTCCACTTTTAAATTATGAAATTCGTCTTTAGTTAACAGCTTGACAATATAATAAATTTAACAGCGCTAATAAGATAATAAATCACATATATTGTAACACACAGACCGAACATGAGACTAGACCAGAAATAAAATATCTGAAATAAAAGAGAAATACCAAAAATCACTCAACGAAGAATTTAGGCAAAGTACTGTGGACATAAAGGAATGTAACGAAGAGCAGGGGGCGATTCCGGGAATGCACAGGAAGGAAGAAATGACATAAATCATCGGACCGTACATGAAAATAAAAATAAGCAACAACGTCGTGAAAGAAAAAGAAAATAATAGTAATAATAATATTCCATGACGGGCAGACCCAAGCTGGGGACGGGTGAAATCTCTGGTGACATATGGCAATCACAGATGCAACGAGTCATGAATTCTGCCAACTAATGTTGCCGGTAAAATGCTGCAAATCATCCTTTAATGTTATTTTACCCTCCTCTGCTATCTGTGCTATGTTGGTCCTTTGTTGAGGCTATGTTGGCGGGGACTAGTCAAGGTTATGGTGTCTTTCCGTGCCCCGTCTGTGTTAAAGTTTCTTATAAAGGGTCTGTCACGAGACTCTATAATATATGCAGGCTGTGTTAAAAGATTTTAGGGTAGAGTGTCCTGGGAATGGACTGCAGCTATCCTAAAGCTATGCTAGAGTAAACTGACAATGTAACGTGGAACATTACATCATCAAAAAGATAACTTTAAAACAACATATAATTATTTATCCCTAATTATCCACTCTACACGACCCCAGTATACATGAGATAAAATATCAGTATAGAAATATAGATACATGTATTCATACACGATGATATACCATCTCTGGCATAGCCTCTATGAATGTATCGTGTTTATATTAGTGGGCGAGGCCATTCCCAGCTCCATAGGGTCGTAAAGTCGTACCCCAACGCCTTCCCCTACCTCGCCCAACACACACACACACTGAGCCTCTTGGCAATACGAGAGAGCTGCCCCTTTGTGATTACCTTCACGAAATTATACCTGGGCAAAGTAATCCATTGCCATTAACGATAAGACTCGTCATATTTTCGGGTTCCGTCAAACAAGTACCTCCTGTTTTATCGCCTGCTCGGATGAATGCAGAAAACGGCGTGAGGTGAAGAGAAAAAGGGGATGTCGCTTATAGATTAAAAAGGATGGTGTTTTGTGGTCATTAGAGAGAAGGGGTTGTGGGTTGAGGACTTGTTGATCAAGGGAGTGGTTCTTACGTCGGTTTTAATTCAGGGTTGTTGTCCAGAGTAACTAGATGGATATCCCACTCCCCAACCACCAGCCTTAGTAAGGGGGTAACTAGATGGGACCCCCTACCCTTAGTGGAGGGGTAATGTGGTACCCTTCCTCTCCTACTCTTAGCTGGAAGTGATATGGTCTCCCACCCTGTAAGCGTTAAGGGTAACACCCCCTTTCATCACCCTAAGGCCCGGTGTATTTACTGTCATATCTTATGACTGCATCTCCCCTGGTTATGAAGAAAGATTTACAGTGAGCCAACAACATTTACGGGCCTGTGATCAGGCCAGCGGGCCGATTCCACAACGTGTAAAGTGAAGCCGATCATAAAAGGGAGATAAAGCTAAGGAGGAGAAGGGCAATTATCGAGTCTTTTTTTTGAGAGAGAGTAGAGAGAGAGAGAGAGAGAGAGAGAGAGAGAGAGAGAGAGAGAGAGAGAGAGAGAGAGAGAGAGAAGACGAGGCATCTCTGTGTAAAGTAAGGAGAGCATAGAGTCTTTTATCTCCCGTACAGAGCGAATGATCTGGGTAGCTTCAGTGTGATGCTGCGTCAGCTGACGATCAGCTGATTATTGTTTACCAAATCATCAGGTGTTTCGTGGCTGACTTTATAGCGAGGAAAGGTAAGAGATTAGGGTAAGCGTAAGAACACCTAACTTACCTAACTAACTACCTGCTTACCTATGTACCTACGTACGACGAGACTTTACTGCAGGGCCAACGCGTAACGCCAACCGCATATCTTTACGTAACGACGCTGCTATTTCTCCCCTTACGCCAAGCGCGTTACGTACCGACCAATCTTGGGTTCATCGGGGAACTGTTTTTAACCTGAGACCACATGTAATCACTTGGGACCACATGTAATCACCTGCGACCACATGTAATCACCTGAGACTACATGTAATCACCTGAGACCACTTGTAATCACCCGAGTCCACATGTAATCACCTGAGACCACATGTAATCACCTGAGACCACATGTAATCACCTGAGACCACATGTAATCACCTGAGACCACATGTAATCACCCGAGACCACATGCAATCACATGAAACCACATGTAATCACCTGAGACCACATGTAATCACCTGAGACCACATGTAATCACCTGAGACCACATGTAATCACCCGAGACCATATGTAATCACATGAAACCACATGTCATCACATGAGATCCACATGTAATCATCTGAGACCATATGTAATCACATGAAACCACATATCATCACATGAGACCACATGTAATCATCTGAGACCACATGTAATCACATGAGACCTCATGTAATCACATGAGGCCAAATGCAATCACCAAAGACCACATGTAATTACCTGGAGCCACATGTAATCGCCTGAAGCCACATGTAATCACCTGACACCAGATGGATGTACACACACACACATACACACACACACACACACTTTCCGAATGAATACTCGTCTTAATACACACCCACATAAATATGTATGCATAAATTTGCATAAATACAATTAAATAAATGCACTTAAATTGTCTTAAAGCATATTTAAGACACTTGTTCGAAAGCATTTTTTATAAACCTTCACTTAAACAACAAATACATAAAAAGGCCTTTGAAGAAAACGACCCACACGGGTTGCAATAAAAAACTAAAAATAAAAAAAAAAAATTAAAAATCACATAAAAATGGCGTAGATATTTAGAAAGAGAAATATAAGCCTGTATGTACTCAAACTGAAGTATAGGTACATGCACGCACAGCCGGTCATGCAAATGAACACGGAGATATTCTGCATGGCATGCGGCTCTGCACGTGCAAACACACACACATATACACAGACACACATACACACACACACACACACACATATATATATATATATATAAAGAGAGAGAGAGAGAGACTGACAATGTAATACTAGTCAGTAGGAAATGCTTTTTCGCTTGCACCTGGTGACCAAACATGGCCCGGTCGCAGTAACAGATGGATGACGGGGGCTCTCGGCCCGGCCCGGCCCGGCCCAGGGGATGTGTTATGCTTGCAGGAATTACCAGAAGCAGTTGGGAGGCCCGTGGGAGGAGAGAGAGGAGGGGGGAGGTGTTAGAGTCTTGTGTGTGTGTGTGTGTGTCTGTGTGTCTGTGTGTACCCTCCCCTGCATGACACTCCCTGTTGATCTTGTGCCTCCAATAACATGTCCGCTGGAGTCAAGCTGTCCTCTGAGAGAGGCCCCCCCCCCCAGGCAGACTTTGGAGTGTTTGGTCTTTAGAGTATGTTTAGTGTTTGTGTCTGGGGCCTGTGTCACACCTGGAGGTATGTGTGTGTGTGTGTGTGTGTGTGTGTGTTTGTGCATGTGTATGTTTGTTTATGTGACTCAGACTCAATTTATTTTGCTCAGACTTTGTAAACAAAGTATGGAGCACAGCTCCTCATATGATTTCAATGCTTATTACATAGATCATTTTAATGCTTATTACACAAAAGAGAGAAATCATATCATATTAATAATGATAACATATTAATGATAATTACGGCAGTATCCTGAAGTAAAACCTTTGTGAGTTACCTAAATATTCTATATATAGCTCTTAAGAAATAGGAAATATTGGTCAAAATCTTTACACATTTAATTTGCGTCAAAGCAGCAAACTTATTCATTGTAGGATTATTTCTATGGTAATATGGAATATATTTGTTCCGTAGTTCAACAATA
>JAYMFT010050182.1:0-15275 GCA_038088735.1 Panulirus argus
GACATGTTTTTCACTTTCTCAAAAATTTGTAAGTACTTTCCCTGTCTGTTTTTCCCCCTTTCTCAATTCTCTCTATAGTTCAAATAGGGCCTGGCCTTGATGTGGACTTTTGTCAGTGACTGGAGCCTTCAATATAAAAAAAAAAGTTGTCTTCTGATTGTGTTATATTGCTTTGCAATATTAGGGTCATTGTCTGATATCTCAAGCTTATAGAGCTTATTTCTATGCGGTATAGCTCTTGCAATATCTTGGGAGGACCATTCACACTTTTTGTTGGTTTAATTGTTTCTCTCATGCATAGGAATGGATGTGACTTGATGGTGCATAAACTGACGGTTAAAACTGGCCCATAATTCCTTTGGACATGAACCAACGAGGATGAGATTCTTAAATGCATCATGCAGCCCACTAAAATCTGACCTTTTAAAGTTAGGGGTATTAGTACTGGTTTTAGGGGAGTCAGTATTGATATTTACATTAAACCTTACCATGTCATGGTCACAAGTTCCTAGATGTTCTCCAACAGGGTCTTACTAAGAATTCCTAGGATGCAAGAACTAACTCAAGTATTTTAACTCCCCTCATCAGTTTGGTGACAGTTTAGTGAAGAAAATTGTCTTCAACAGGTCTTTATCCTGTATTGCTTGTTGTAAACTCTCGTACATGACAGTTTTGTTATCTGCTGGCTGACTAGGGCGTCTGTAAACAATGTTTATATAAAGTTTGGAAGATTATCTGAACACTTAAGTGTTCAACAGCAGCAGATGTTGTAGTCTGAACTTGGATCGTTTTCCATACAATGCAGTTCCTCCCCCTCGACCATCTCTGTCCCTTACAAATAATTTGTAGTCTGGTAGATTTACTCACTAATCAGATTGTTGCTTTTCATCTTCAGAAATGTTTCTGTTAAAACAATGATATCAACATGTTCACTGTTTACCAAACAATACAATTCTCTTTTTTTTTTGAGTGGATCTTATATTCATGTAAAGTCCATTAGATTTCTTCATGTAATTTCCATAGGAGACTGATTGCATGATTTAGTGACTGGCTAGTTTTAGACCTAGGTGTGAAGAGCCTACATAACCTGCATCCCTGACGTCACTGTCTGGTGGGGTGGGGAGGGGATTCAGTCTGACCTCCCTTGTGTGACATGTAATATGAGCCTACCAGACCTCAGCTGCCATTTGATTTGGTCAAAACACTGACCTCTACTGGGTCTAAACAAAAATTTCTCGTCTGTAGTTGCAAGGCAATTTGATCTCTGATTCTCATCAATAAGAGTCCTGCCCCTTTATTGTTGAGGTGGATGCTGTCTTTGTTATATCGTTTCTTGTCTTTCATGAATTTGAGCCATGGATTTAAAAAACCAATGTTAGCATCCATACACTAGCCTTTCAGTCTCTGACTTACACCTAGTGCTCTGCTTAGGGCGTAGCTACCTACATTAAGTCACGGGGAAGTGCCAACTATAACACTGTTATCCAATCTATCTTTCAGGATGAAAATCAGTTCATTGTATTCTTCTGTGATAACTGCTGAATTTTGAGTTCTTATGGTAAATGTTGTTGCTCCCAACTTTCACCACCAAACATGACTTTTTAGCTGGTACTTTAATGTCTTTAACCTTTTGTTTAATGTTGGAAACTTTGGCACCAGGGTAGGAGTGGACTGTTCTCTTAGCTCTCGAACTCCCCAGCAAGTGTTTAACTAGATTTCTTACCAGGGAGTTGCCTGTAATCACAGAACAGTCCTCTTTGCTCTTTTCTTGCAAGTCGCTGAGTGCTGCAAGTCGATTGTGCTTGGGTATGGCTGACGGGTTCAAAGGGATGAAAGTGGTCCCGTGAGGAAGGAGGAGGAGATCAGCTGGATGGATGGTTGAGACGTGATGTAGACTCAGAGGAGGTTTTGGAATTTGGGTGAGGGAGGACTGTAGTGGAGGGATGGGACAGGGCATTTGGGTGAGGGTGAGAGGAGTTTAAGTGGGGGTAAGAGGAGATAACAGTATAGGGGCTGAGGGGTTGGGTGAACATGATGGAGTTCTAGGAGGGGCCATGGGGGCAGGGTACCACCGGGGATGGGTATTGGGCATTGGATGGATATGGAAGAGGACATTTTTGGGGAGGGTGTGAGCTAGGGAAGGATGGACCAGGATAGCGAGGGGAAGTAGACGCTGGAGGGAAGATAATGAGGTAAGGTCACAGAGAGCCATTTTCATACTGTATCTCCTCACTTTGTATTAACTTTTCCATAGTTAAGGCTTTGAGCTCTGCATTTATTTCACTTACATCACTTTGCTTAAACTTCTCTTCAAGGTTACTATGCATTTCACAAACAATCTTTGTATGCTCCATCAGGTCCCATTGTCATAAAATTCTTAATAAAAAGTCAGCCACAGGATGTACATGGGTAGCAAGTGGCTGGTGCCATTGTAACAAGAAAACAGATCACACAAATGTACACTGAAAGGGTAAGAAGTGAAGGAACACTTAACACATTAGAAGCCCTTACCGATGGTAATCGATGGCAATGTACTGTTATCTTGGTGGCTTGTTGGCTAGTAGTAACCTCACTTGACCTGACAACTGGGCACAGAGTGACATGTCCTACCACTATGAGCTCCTGAAATAAGCTAACAGTTTTTCATATAGTACAGTTATTGACTAGATGCAAAAAGTGGATACAATCTAAAAATTTCATGTACTGTTAACGATAGGGTGTTTTGCCGTTTCTGGCAGGGTTAGTTTAGACCCACCCCTAAAAGTCTCTATTTCTTCACAGTCTGAGACACTGTTCTAATTTATATCCAAGGCTCTAGTCACAAACTTTACAGTTGCCATATTCAGACCTCAGACAGCTTAAAGTTATGCAATTTTCTATCTCCACACAGGCTAAATGCTAGCACAGGTTGAGTATCCCTTATCCAAAATGCCTGGGACCAGAAGTGTTTTGGATTTTGGATTTTTTCTGATTTTGGAATATTTGCACATAAATAATGAGATAACAGGACATTATGGAAACAAACAGGTTAGAGCTGACATACCTCAACATTTTGACCATTCAACGGTCTTCCTCAGGAGATACTGATTCCAGCATTTGGCGGGACTGTGTTCCCCAGCAAATGATGGCCACCTCGTCGGACACCTTTGCATGTCGCTCTCTGATTGAATCACTTGTCCTGCTGCCTCCACTCATGCACAGCAATTTCTGCTGCCTGACATGACCAGCAGACGAACCCAGACCTTGTGTTAACATATTTGGAAGCAACGTAAGCCACTTACATCCTGTTTTCTACATTTGTCACGATGGATAATAGATACATGATGAGATATCTTGGGGATGGGACCCAAGTTTAAACACAAAATCCATTTATGTCTCATATACACCTTATGCACGTAGCCTGAAGGTAATTTGTACAATATTCTTAATAATTTTGTGCAAGAAACAAAGTTTGTGCAACACTGAACCATCAGAAAGCTAAGATGTCACAACCTCAGCTGCCCATGTGGACAGTCAGTGGTTATTTGGTATCACTTTCATTCCTGACTCTGAATTTCTATGCTACTGATAAACAATCATATTCTTACACTTATTCACACATATGTACTTAATAGTAAAAAAAATATGAAATACAGATTCAGTATCCCTTATCCAAAATGCCTGGGACCAGAAGTGTTTTGGATTTTGGAATATTTCAGATTTTGGATTTTTGGATTAGGGATGCTCAACCTGTACCATTAATACAATAAAAAGATAATATGTCTAGGTGTGGAATTTTCCACTTGTAATGTCATGTTGCCACTCAAAAAGTCTTGGATTTTGGAGCATTTCGGATTTTTGGATCAGGGATGCTCAACCTGTATTGCCTATAGCCTAACCTTAGTCTAGCGTTTACATCTTTTAAACTGCTGATCTTAGTTCCCCATATACATGCTTTACTTTACACATTTTATTTTGATGGAAAGATTTTCAACATGTGCCTCTCTGTACTCATCTGCTTCAAAGAGGTCTGTTGGTTTCTTTCTAATTACAAATTTGAGACTTCTGATTGGCAACCCAATGTTGTTTTCAACTGCTTCTTTACCAAGTTCAAGTTTGGCTAAAGCATCAACTTTATCATTCTCCCTACCAATGAGAGGGAACTCATAACAACTTGCTTTGAATCTTTTCACCATTAACATTTAAATATCTGTCTCTGGCTTCAAAGACAAACGTGTTATATTTTGATCTCAGGATGTTTAGGGAAAGTAAAAATAATTAAAGGCTGTGATGGTGATTTCTACAAGCTCAAGAATGATGAGTATGGCAGAAGATGCAGTTTCCCATTTGTTTATTCTAACATTTTCCTCAGATCCATTACCAATGGGCTGGATCACAATGGCAACACTTCCATCCCTCCCAGTGGCAGAGTTGAGAGAGTAGTCAGTGTAGATGCACTGGGATATGCTATTTTCAGACTGGAGTTTCTGTATATGTTCAAGGGAACTGGTTTTAGCTAAGCCTTAGAGGTGAAGATTGTAACTAATCAGTTTGTGAGATGGATAAGTAGGTATGGTGATGTCAGACAGAGTTATTTTTTCCAGAGAGGCACAAAATGCTGCTGCTTCCAAATTTTATTCAGTTTATGTACTCCAAACATTGTCATGTGACTGTTGTTTTGATTTATTTAGATTCACTTGTGCTGTGGCATATATGGTTTAACAATTCTTTAGAGACACTATCATCTGAATCCCCATGCAGATGTTTCAATTCTTTCAAAAGAATGATGTCAAGCATTCGGTTCCCAGTGCTGGTTATAACAAGTTCCCTCTGCATGTTGAGTACTTTAGTAGTCTTCGTGCAACCAGGTATGATTTCTAAGGCTTCATTTTGATTTTTTCAGGTCTAGCAATTCCTTTACTATTATGCAGGATTAGAGCTGGCATTTGATAGTCTATCAGAGACCCTCTGTATGCCAAGTACATCATTTTAACAAATCTGATATTTGCACCATAATTAGGATTGTACCGTGCAATAACACTGAGAGCTCTGAATCTATCTGTACTTTGTTGATTTAGTCACTGCACACCAGCTGTAGTACATGGAACTGAGATTCCAAGGTATTTAAAGGAGACAACATATTTAATGGGTTTTTCATCAATTTTGTCTCCAAAGGAATGTGGCTTATGTTGCAATACTGAATCTGGATAGAATGAACACATGCACTTCATTCATTCCCACAACCTTAGACTTCGTAATAGGAAATATTCGAGTAGACAGGAAGAACAGCCAGAAAGAAAACTGGAGACTTGCTCAGTGGCATACTTTGTATGAAGAAGTAGCTTCTCCTTTGTTCAAAGCCTCTTTCCTTCCTCACAGGAACTGTGTACAGGTTGTACCTCTCTAATCCAGTGCTGTGTGGTTTGGTATCTCCCATGATCCAACATGTTTTGAATCTGCTGCCTTTAGTTTGTGGATCTGCCATCATGGTAAGGATTCCAAAGATAGGATAACAATTCTTGGCTTCAGCAATGCTGCAGGAGCACATAAAACCAAGCTGATGGTATTTGGTGAGAATGTTCACCCTTTAAAGGGATCAATTTCACTTTTCCGGCATTATTTTGTGGTCTGGCAGTGGCCAGGTCCCACAGTTGCCAGATTAAAGAGGTTCAACCTGTAGTGAGAAAGGGAAATGCGAGCATAGTTAAACTAGGCCAATTGGAAACTTTTTGAGTTGAGAAGCAGTGGGTAAGGATAGGGTATCTGGCAGGCCTCCCAGTTATTACAAAGAGAGTATCCAATTGACCCAGATTCAGGCAATAGAAAAAAGTGCTAGCTGGGCTTCCAAACCCTCTTAAGATCAATGTCATCATATGAGAGTTTCCTCATATAAACAAGAATGAAAACTACCCCACTTGATGTCATGGCAACAGGCTGAGAGTCAGGATGAGGACCATGAAAAACTCAAATGTCTTAGCCCGAAAGTTTATTGAATGTTAAATGATACTGGACTGTCAAACAATAAATTAGCTGATAATACTTGAGTAAATAATGGCAATTTCCAATCTGTATTTGAACTTTTAAAGTGAGAACAGAATAACTGAACCCATTTGTATGGCATTTGCAATGCTTGTGTCATACATAACACAGCTAAGCAAGGATTAAGAATAATGTCTTACAACAGGAAGTTTTGTAGTGAAAAATAGTGAATTTTTTTCCAGTGCTAAAAATATAGCTGAACTCGAGGACTTTTATTTTTGATGGAAACTAATCATATGCTATTGCCAAGTCATACATCAACCTTTTTTAATAATATTTTCAGCACTTGAGCATATTTTACAGTCTTGGCTTGTTAGATTTACAGTAACCTTCTTTATCAAAAGCAAGGATGTTACCAAAATAGTCCGAAAGTATCATGCTACATAGCAAGATGCAGAGGTAGGTGAATTCCTTACCTGGGGTATAATTGCATTTTTTGCATACCATATTTAGCTCATTATCAAGCCTCAAAGCACATAAAGTGTAATTACAAAGGAACTAACTGAAATATTTAGTGAGATGAAAACAGAATTCTTGAACAGTGAAGTTGATACAGTGATCTAGCACTGCACCATTTGTCAAATACCCCTCTCAAGCCAGAGTTGCCTTCTTATGCTCCTTTTGCTTCACCTACACTTAGGATGTTAGCACCCAATCCACACTGACACCTTTTCCATGTTTCTATCCCTAACACAACACCTGATAACACACTGTGCATTCATCCTTTTCTCCCCTCTCCAATTTTCCTCCTTTTTTATCAAATTCATGATGTTATAACATCATTCAAATAGTCCACTACCAACCTGTTATGACACCACCAAATGAGGAGGACAGGATGGTACCCAGGGTCCCCTTGACTAACATTAAGCAGCTGGGACCTGCTCCAATCTTCTGGACACAGCTACCAGACCTCTCTCTTAATTCATTTCTTCAACATTTTCAGTCTTAAATCTAACATTCTCACTCTAAAACACCATCTCTCCTCTTCATCCCACAATCTTCTCTCTGAAACCCAATAGCCCAAGGTTACTTCCACTCTATGCAATCAGATCTCTAATCTCTACCTTCATTTTTGAAGTAAGGTTGGCATTTATGGCTTCTTTTGGTGATACACAAACTCCCATTGCTTGCCTTTTGCACCTTCAGACTCTCAACATTTTTGCCATCTGGCTCAAAATTTCTGTGCTCTCTACACCTTTGCTGTTATATTTTACCTTTCCCCATTCCTCTATGTACAACTCTGACTATTTAACCTCTTGCCATGAAGCATTGCCTTCTTCACATCCATGTACTGAGATTTTCTGTGCAAGGGATTTTGGTTTACACTGCAAGGACTGTTTAGGTTCTACTTGGGATGATCCCAGCAGAGTCGAGGTCTTTTCTCTTTCCTTTATTGATGATCTGGAACAGATAATTAAACACCCAACACAAGTCCCTTACAGTCATGATTACTCTTCCAAAATGAGTCCTCTAACAACACTCTTATTTCTAACTCTTCTAATTGGGCGCTACTGCCCTGTATCCTCCTCAAAATGCTAACTTTGGTACTTTGGGAGAGCTCTGAGATCATCCATGTGTGGCATCTTTGTTGACTCCCTGGGACAGATATTGCTTGGCTGGTTGGGATTATAGGGTAGGTTAAAGAGACTGAAGCATATAGTGTTTATCAACCTCCCAACTTGTGGTTAACTGGCAACTGCCAGCGCAGCTTGGCACTATATGCTGCCCACCCATCCAGTACACATCCTACCTCAAGATTTCAACATACTGACTGAATGACAAGGATAATTTGTGCAATGACTGTTTTTCTTTGTTAACCATGATATCCACATGAAGATGATCCAAACCAATGGCAAAAGACAGTGCCACATGTATCATACCAACTATGTCTACTGAGGTTCATTCTTATAGTAGTCTCTCAACAACCAAAGCTGTGTCTGGGTCAGCACTAAAAGCAGGGTATCAGGAGAGTGTGTCGGCAGCTCTGTTCTTCTTCCTTGGTAAGTATTTAACATGAAACCTGAACCGGAGTGTCTTCCTTTTCATCCTGAATAGAGGAGTGTTGGTGATCTTTTTGAGCACCTTGTCTCCAAAAAGTTTCACTAGAGGACAGTGATCAGTGACAAGGAGTAGGTTAGGACAGCCTAGATGGACAACCTCACCCTACGCAGGCACCACACCACTACCAGAGCTTCACCTTCCATCACAGCATGACTTACCTTCGTGGGGGGTCAAGTGTCTGCTGTTGCACTAAACCAGGCACCAGCCTTCTCTGCAACAGAAGAGGGTATCTGCCGACACCCGGGAGCAGTATCAATGCATAATCCAGTGCCTTCCATGCTCCAGTCTGTGATGACTGGTGTCTACCTGGATTTGTAGTAATAGACCAGGCCATTCTTGGACAGTTAGCAGCAAGCAGCTTTGGTCTGAACAAACTTCTGCTGCAGCTGCTCAGTTCCAGTAGTTCTCTGAATGGCTCCATGACTGGGGTTGTGGCCATGAGGGGAGATAACTAGCTCATTAAACCATGCCAGGAGTGGACATTGGTGATGATAAGTTGCACAAGCATGAGAATGTCCTTGATAGCTACCGTCTTGTCAGCTGTAGAACAGTGCGAGTCCAAACCAAAGTTGATTCCTACAAATTCCACCTTCCTCTTGCAGAAATTGAACTTATTCAGGTTGAGAGTGATGCTATTCCTTCCACACAACTCAGGGAAATCATACACATGCCAGGTCTATTCCACACTGCTGTTGAATAGCAAGGTGTCATGTATATAGTTGTATTTGCGCTTCACAACTATCGTGTCATCAAAGCATTTAGTGTATGCATCTGGAGAAGCACACTGTCCCATAGAGTTGTGTAGGTGCTTAACCTAACTCCCATGGTGTGATGAAGGTTCACTTGATGGAATCCTCAGAGGGCATCACCCACTGTCTTAAAAGGAGTGGAGGGGCACAATAGGCACCATATCAAAGGGAGCAGGCATGTGATGGGTCTCCCTTAGGCTTGCAGTACTGAGATGTTGATAATCCACAGTCCGGTGGGGATAACTATTTTTCTTCCCAGTCACCATCATGAGTAGACAACACTCAGTTGCCTCACCTGCAGGGACCTGTCACAGTGTCCCACCTCTGATGCCCTTGAACAGCAGATGTTTCATCTCGGCCTCCTATTACTCGTGTACAGATGCTAGGGTGTGGCAAGTGGAAGGCTTGACTCCTTGAATGAAATGAATATGGTGTGAAGGGGCCTTTGTGACAGGAAGCAGGTATTTGGTAACATTAAAAGTAGATGCTGAGAAGTGCTGAAGGGGTTTATTTCAAAGCTGAGGTAAGTTGTCCTCTGCCAGAGGAAAAGAAGGTGAAGCAGGTTGTTGTAGCACCATGGGTTTAGGGTGGTCCGACCTGCAATTCTGCTGTCATATGCACCAGGAGTGAGAAATTTTTAGGCACCAGGCCTATGCCCTTGCAGGCAGACAAAAGCAGAAAGAATATTTTTACTGACCTCATGAAGTGCTCCTCCTAAAGTGTTGACCGGCCATCCAGGACAATTTTGCACTCAGCAGACCCTATGACCCCATATTCAGCTTGGCAGCGTCCATCAGGCCCAATCCTCTGTGGATGAGATGGGCTGCTTCCGAGCCAAGTTAGTGCATGTGAAATCCCCCCCCCTACACACACACACACACACCTCATCTCCCATAATAGCCAGTGTTGGGAGTGTTTCTGGGGCCCTCTCTGACTGATGTCCACCATAACCTTGAAGAGATGGCAGTGGCCACACTTACCACAACCAGAGAGTACTTTATGTCTTCCCATCAAGGGGTACTCTCGTCGAGACCTGCCCTTCCTTCAACACTTGGAGAGATAGCCTTTACCCTATCACGCCAAGCACAGGGACTCCCTCTTAGGACAGTTAATAACTTGGCAAGCTGCTGCATTACATGATTGTGTAGCCACTGGCAATTCAAGGGTGAGACATTTTGATAACTGTTTCTTTTTCAGCACCTCAAAGCTTTGGAACTCTCTACTTTTTCCAAAATTTATAAATACTTTTCCTTGTCTCTTCTTTTTCCATTTCATTAACCTCTCTATATTTCAATTAAGGCCCGGCCTTGATGTGGACTTAAGTCCGCATCTGGAGCCTCCAACGTAGGAAAAAAAAAGTATCGCTACTCTTATATGTGTATGCGCACACACACACACACACACACACACACACTCTAACCTAAGCCAGGTACCAATTTTATGTATCAGCCCCAAGGGGAGGATGATCAGTTGGGTGGACTGTGGACCGTGTGCCATGACCAGGATTCAAACCTATACAGGTTTGATCCCAGGCAGCCCATGCATGCGCGACGGTCAGTAACGCTAACTTCTTACAAAAATATTGAGGCTGAATGATCTGTATTAGATTAGTAAATGGAACAGATTCAGAATTTTAAGTATTTCAATAATACTTATAGAAAAGCCTCATGCTGTAATCAGGTAATGTATAACAATTCTTTTTTCAATAACAAAGCCTTACTTAATATCATCTACTAACAGAAACTTTTGGAGCTTGTGAGGAGAATTTTGGGTTGTATTTCTTTTTATGCCCTTGTGGTATGTGCTTTTTGATTAATTTGTTAAATTTGATAAAGTGTGAGATAGCAGTATCTATGGACAGGAAATCATCTATGTTAAAATTTTGGAGCTTTATTTCCATGCACTGTGAGAACTTTAGCCAGTGTGCTTTCCCGTAGTTTGTGTGTTTTTGATGGTTGTGTGGACTGGATGGGCCATTTGGAGGGTTATCGGAATGGGTAGGCGGTCAGAGGACAGTTAATGTAGCGTGCCTCAAGAAGTCTTGGTGAGCGGAGGAAGTTTATGATATGCATCCTTATGTATCATATCATGTCTCACGTATCCTTACATGTAATGTAAATATGTAATGTATTACGTTCGTCTCCTTCTCGTTTTCAACGATCGTCATCAGCTCTGTCGGCAGAAGCAATAAATTCTCGGTCAGTCAACATGCACCTTCGTGTCTCACTAATCTCACTTGTGTATTTTGTTTGTGCGTAAATTCAGTGTCACTTCTTCGCCAACGTTTTTGTTTCACCTTAGCGCAGTGACTGGGATCAAGCAGGGGTGTAAAATGAATGACAGTGACAATATATTGCTAGCTACTATAGGATGCCATACTGCTCGTGGCGCACTGCCGGCCGCATTGCCTGTGCCACACGCCTCCTCTGAGCGACAGTGACCGTCTGCGGTCTGCCCTGACCTACGTGTCTCTCGCTGTGACTGTACCGTCCCAGGGTGGCACTTTGCCCATGCCCATCTTAGGAACTCGTGCTGTCGTTGACGTGTTTCCCCGACGCCAGTAAATCATTGTACTCACAGCCAACGTTGCTGGGCACGGCAATCCACGCAAGCAAAGAGAAAGATGTCGTCAGGTGAGTTCAGGGGAGAATGTTGGAGGCAGGTGTTGCCGGCATGTCATCGCTGGAGAGATTGGCATCCATGATGGAGGCCCGGCAACTGCTCGCCGCTCAGCAGGCTATCGACGAGCGCCGAAAGTTGCAGGGACAACTCCTTCATCCGCAACAGCTTGCCACTCATTCAGTAAAGCAGGTGAAGCTGCTCGTTGCCTGAAGCTGAGAGTGGGTTCGCAGGTCCCCAGCCAACCGCCGCGCACCCAAAGTCAACCTCGGAGTGTTTTTACCTGACAGGTCACGCCGAGGGGCTCTACTGTGCTCGCCCGACACCGGCGCAGAAACGACAGCCATCGGACCACTACAGCTGCAACAGCTTGGTCTCCACGAGTCTGACCTCTCCGCAGGACGAAGTGGTTCTCATGGCAAACAGCAGTAAACTGTCACCTGTGGGATCATTCAAGGCAATTCTCACCCTGGGAGATGCGTCAACCGACACCACCGTCGACATATTCCGTGACATCGACGCGCTGCTCTCCTGGTATGATGCCAGAACCCTCGGTATCATTCGTGCTAACTACCCGAAGCAGATTAAGTCGCTCCACGAGCGATGCCCAGCCGATGTTAACCCTGATGTCCCCTGCGCCGAGCAGTTGGAGGGGGATTGCCAGAAGCTTCTGGATGATTTCAAGGACGTCTTAGTGGACCCAGAGGAGTTCCAAAGGGGAAGACAGCTGCGGACCATGATTGGCCCGCCCATGAAGATCCACTTGAGGAGGAGTTGCAGCCCTTTGCACTCCATACTCCCTGGGCTAACCCCCTGGCTTGGCGAGCAGACATCAAGCAGATGTCGGACAACACAGTGCAGCAAGGGATAATCCAGCTATTGGGTGATGAGGTAGCAGAGTGGTGTCATCCCACGGCGGTCGCACCGAAGCAGAAGGGAGGCGTCCGCATCACCATGAACCTCACAAGCTGGACAAGCAAGTTTTGCAACCCGCCCACCTTGTCCCAATACCACGCGACGCCGTCATGGAGGTCGCCCCCTGGATCCGAATATTTCACCACGATGGACGCGAGAATGGGATACTGGTAGCTTCCACTAGCAGAGGAGGCGCAGCCGTTCACCAACTAAATAACGCTGCGGGCACGTTACAAGTTTCTACGTAGCCCCGAGGGATTCGTGTCCACAGGGGACGAATTTTTTTTAGAGGTGGCGACATCGCACTTGAAGGCGTCATCAACTGTGCCAAGGTCGTGGATGACGTGCTTTTCTGGGACTCTGCCTACATTGTCCACCTTCAACATGTCCGGGAGATTCTACATCGATGTTGCAAACACGGCATAGCCATGACCCGCGGCAAGTTTGTGTTATGGCTAACCAGTCTGCCTAGTTTTCTAGGTATGGCATCACCGCCGAAGGTGTGACTGCAGACCCAGAGAAGGTGAGTGTGATTTCATATTATATATTTCCCCACCCCCACCAACATCACGATCCTCAGGTCATTCATGGGTCTCATGAACGAACTAGCAGACTTCACTCCGAGCATAGCAACAGCAGCAGACACCCTCTGCTCCCTTCTCAGCCCCAGGAATAATTTCTTATATACTGTCGACTACCTCGCATCATTCGGGAGAGTGAAACAAGCCCTGTTCTCACCCACTTCGATACTGCCCTTCTTACAGATCTGGGGACAGACTCCTCGCGTCTGAAAGGTGTGGGTTACGCCCTTCAGCGCCGCAATGACAAGTGGAGGTTAGTGTAGTGTGGTTTTTCTTTTTCTTTATGACGGGGAGACGATATATATGCCATCATGGAGTTTGAACTCGTGCAAGCTGTGTGGGCCATGAGAAAGTTCTGCCTGTAACTGCTGGGTCCACTGCACTTCGATCTCCTCGTCGATCACAAGCCGCTGATGCCCATTTTGATCGACCACACATCGGACGCTGTGGAGAACCCAGGTCTACAGCGTCTAAAGAAGACGACGCAGTTTTCCTTCACGACAGTGTGGCGTAATAGGAAAGAGTATGCAATCCCTAACTCGCTCTCCCATGCACCTGTGGGTGACCCGACGCCGGCGAACCTCGAGGCAGAAGCAGACATCACCTACCTCTTACGTAGCTGCATGTTGGCCAGAACAATGCAAGTGTCGTCGCTGCCCATGATCACCTCCCTGACCCCGTCATCCAAGAGATACGTACAGCCTCCGCCCAGGATGACACCTGCCGTCAGCTTCACGACGCCGTTATCGTAGGTTTTCCCACGGACAGGTAAAGAGTACCAGCAGCACTAAGGGACTTCTTGAAAATACGAGACAGCCTGGCTACTGACGAAGGTCTCGTTCTTCACGGCGCCCGGATCATCATTCCTGTCGCAACATTCTGTCCCGCCTCCACGACTCTCACCGAGGCATAGAGGCCACAAAGCGCTGCGCCGGCAGACGGTGTCGTGGCCTGGCATTACGAGTGAAATGGTGAACACTGTGCTTACATGTGACGCGTGTCAGGTCCTCCAGCCACCCCAGTAGAAGGAGCCGTTGATTATTGACCCGCGTCATCCCGACCATTCGAGGACGTGTCTGCAGACCCGTTCTCCCACGCACGATGCACAAAAATTCAGCAGCAAAGTGATATGTATGATTTGGAGAATACATGCAGAGGACTTTGAAGGCTCTTAAGAACTTTGGCATGGTAGGGAAATAACGCAAGCATTCTTATTTTGAGGATGGTATATATCAGCCCGATACGTTCAATTATTGACTATGCAGCATCTGTTCTAATGTACAGGTTACTAAAGTAAAAAGGTTATTTAGATGCTTGAAGTCATACAAAATAAGGCCATGAGAATTGCCCATTGAAAATTAACATCATAGGAGGGAAGACCTGTAGTAGATATTTTACAGTTTGAGCGTAAAAAAAGATGATTGACATATATCAAAATATTACGTTTTTCTAGAGAAATTAGATAGTGACGGTCTGGCGGGATATGGTGTTTTCAGGAGGGAATATTTTACTAATCCTCGCAGAGGAAACGGTAATTAAAACAATTGATGACACCTCATGCACAATGGCTGAACTACATGCAATTTGTGAAGGTCTTCAGGTGGCCGCAGGTGTATGTGATGTACATGTTTTTCTTAACAAGGTATTGGAAGCCTTGCCGAGTAAAAATTCATATCAGTTTCATGGTGTTAATATATGTAAACGACTGATAAAAAGTGCTGCAGGAAATGAAAGTGCAGTTTGTATGGATTCCATTACATGTGGGATTCATTGCAATATAGCGACTTTAGATACTGGGAGAATTGTAAGTGTAGGAATGATAAAGAATGAAATGAAAAGAAAAGAAAGAAAGAATGGGAAGATGTAAGAACCGGTGTGATTGCTACATATGGTGAAAGTTTACAGCATTATTTGTTTGTTACAAAACACTGCTGTACCTTACGGGGCTAATGTAACACCTGTGGATACTATTTTCGAGAGAATAAGATTGGGATACAAATATTACTGGCAGATAAGTAGAGGGACCGGTCAATCCTATAAGCTTTTGATAGAGCTAACAAAGAAGTTATACTGGAGGAGCTTGTTAATCTAGGTGTCACCGGGAAACTGCTAACATGGATTGCTAACTATTTGAGTAACAGGAAGGCCAGAGTTTGGTTTCAGGGCTGCTATTCAGAAGAGAGAGACATGGAATTGGGGACTCCACAAGGCGGGGTCCTTAGCCCTACCCTTTTTAACGTATTAATGAATATAATAGCTCGACAAAATTTTCCCGGAAACACTCAGATAATAGTGTATGCTGATGATATTATGTTACAGTGTAAAGGTATGC
>JAYMFT010050193.1:0-15275 GCA_038088735.1 Panulirus argus
TGTGTGTGTGTGTGTGTGTGTGTGTGTGTGTGTGTGTGTGTGTGTGTGTGTGTGTGTGTGTGTTACCGAACTCCACCTGCACGAGGTTACACGGCGAGTGAAAAATCACCTTTGGTGTGGCTACACCACTGGGAGTACAGTCTCGTCAAAGAATTTCTCACTCCAATGTAGTCTACATTCCCCTGCTACTGGAGGTAGTGCAGCCTGGGGCTGGAGGAGCCTTTGGAAGGGTCCTAGGTGACACCAGGACTCTTTTATAGATTTTGGCCCTTGGGTTACTATAAACAGAAAAATAATATATATCTAAATCCGTATTATGTACGAACGCATATGATTATTATCGACACAAACCATCTCGGCTATAATGTGCTCAGGTTCGAACCCGGGATCATTTGATCTGAATCAACCAACTTTTTCCATTCATTCATGATCATCCCATGTCCCCTTTCTAATAAAAGGATCCTGGCGTTACCCAGGGCCATTTTCCAGGAGCTCTTACAGCTCCGAGGTTTTGCGCTGCTATCAGTAGTAGCAGGGAAATGATGTCCTTCCCGGTGGTACATCTGTTTCGAAATAATCATTGTTTACTGTTCACGTTTTATCATTTCACAGTACACCTGTATCCCATCGGGGAGAAGTCCTTTGGCCCCGGGGTCCCGCAGCCCTTACAGAAAGAAGCCCTTAGGCCTGTTTGGCCCTCTAGCCCGTACAAGGAGAAGCCCTTAGGCCTATGGGGCCCTCTGACCCATTCAGGGAGAAGCCTGTTCAGGTCAGAGGGATATGTCAAATTGCATCCCTGGGTTAGAGTGTGTCTGGTCAGGCCACGTTGGCTGCCGGGGTCGAGATGGGAGGGGGAAGAGATCTCATCCCGAGGGCAGATCACCTATCACGCACCGCCCCAGGACCACACGATCACCAGGGGAGCTGCTGCGGGTCCGTCTCACACCCGGGGAGTGTCGAGGCGGGTCCGTCTCACACCCAAGGAGTGGCAGAGGGTCCAGCTCACGCTCGGGGAGTTGCAGGGTCTGTGTCCTTTCCTTAGGACAGAGCTGGGGACAGGCAGAGATCTAAGTGCCACTCCCTTGTGTTCAGGGAACACCCAGGGAGGGGCGAGGGTCTGTGTTCCTCCCAGTGGTATCCAGGAGTCTGTTCTTCACAAACTATCTATCTGTCTGTTGTTATATTTTTGTCTACAAGTCTCTCTCTCTCTCTCTCTCTCTCTCTCTCTCTCTCTCTCTCTCTCTCTCTCAGATAAGACCGCTACTATACGTCGGTAGGGAGGGTGGGGTAGGGAGTTGGGGAAAGGGAAGCCACTGACTGCACCTAATATTCGCTCATCCGGGGCAGAGGTAAGAGGCTTCACATAAGCTCCCTGGATGGCGGACACTGATGAACGTGATATGAACCTCACATCATATACACCCTCTCTCCCTCTTTCTCCCTCCCTGCCTGGCTGGCTCTCGGCTCCCAGGCTGACTCCCTGACACCCTAACTGTTGGCTGGCTGGCTGGCTGGCTGGCTTCCTGGCTGACTCCCTGGCACCCTGACTGCTGGCTGGCCGGGGATTGCGTTCTCCCCCGTCCAATGAAGAACGATATGAAAGACGCATCACTTATCTTTCCCAAATTTCATTGGACAATATTTCACAAATAAGCGACTTTATCCCAAGAGTTTATCCTGTCGTATAATGCAGAATGGATAATAAAATATCCTTTTATGGGTCTAGTGTTGACAGCTCTCACAGGATGTCAGTATCTAAGGGCTGGGAATGAAACGTGAGATATGAAGGATATGAGAGTTCCATCCTGCACGATGAAGTATATCAAATATTGCATCTCCTGCCGCGGCTGAAGGAGCGGCGCGGGGAGACCGGTCATAAAGCCAATAATCTAATACATAATTTATAAAGCGATGGGATTATGTTGCCCAACACATGGACCTCGATCGGGCGTCCCTGGAGGATAGGTCGGGCGGCCTCGATACGTCAGGAGGCGCATCTCTGGGGCGTCGGGGACCAGCGAACATAACCCGACTGTCATCACAGATGGGAGGTGACGAGGGAGGGTCGAGTCGGGTCGGGTCGGGTCGGGTCGGCCGAACGAACCCTCAGGGAACAGCGACACTGCCTCATTATGGGGCCCAGCTTGGGAGAGAGAGAGAGAGAGAGAGAGGGCGCGCGTGTGTGCGCTGCCTGCGCGGGCGCGCGTCTCTACGTCACCCACTAGTTTAGGCCTCCACCCGTGGATGGGGGAGGCAGACTTCCTTACAGATCTAAGGCCGAGCGAAGGGGGAGGGGGGGAGGGGAACATCGCCCGACCGCCTCTACAGGAGCAATAAGCCCTAGTTAGTGCATCAGTTCACGCGTCAGGAACTTTCGTATAAGTTCCGCGTTTAGGTGTAGCGGCCCCCGAGCACACGTGTCTCGAGATGTGTTATTAAGGGACACGCAGAGAGTGGAGAGACTGGGGCCAATGGACTGTTGATCAGTCTATGAAAGACTGAGAACTGAGAGAGGCAGTCACAGTTTTTACCGGTGTGTATTCATTATGTATATCGGAGACTTGTCTAGATTACCTGACATGAATATAATATTCATATGACGGAAGAAAAAAACCATAACAGATTTAGAAGTAATTATACACAAACCAGACACATCGCTGCCTCTTCAAGGAAAATGGCAGGCTGGATCCTGCTAGCCTTCAAGACGAGAGAGGCAAACCTACAATGAGAATATTGCTTTAAATAACACAGAACTACCAAAATTAAAAGGTGCCACAAACACAGTGGGGGAAAACTGTTTAAACATCCTAGGCCCAAAACTGTTCACTTCACTACTTGGAAAAAAAAGATAACAGGACTATTATTAACTACCCACCGGAAAACTTAAATAAAAACTAAACAAGAGTCCATACGGTATACGGGATCAGCCTCATTCTGAAAGACAACTACCGCTGCGGGCAGCGGCCTCGAACAGCATGACTGATCACAGAAGCAAAATGGAAGCGGGTGACAAACCCGACTAAGGAATGTTTACGCAGGGCAAAGTCTCATTCACAATAAATCATTCTTTTCGTTGTATTAATAGATCATAATAATTAAGGAACTGGTGTACGTCACACAGTACCTGGATCAGCCAGGGGGGGAGTGAACGGACCGTATGATAAAGACAAGACTGACAATACCATCAGCGGGTAAAATGGTCCTCGACCATCGCGTTCGTAAGTGTGCCAGTCTGTCACTATATTGACAGTTGGTCCCGTCCCTGGTTACCTCGCAACACGCTCATCATGGCAAAGGGGCTGGAACCTCAGAGGCAGGCTCCAGCCAACGCTTAAAATGGGAGGACTGGAGAGAGCCTCGCAGCACGCTCATAACGGGAAGGCTAGAGCCTCACAGGTAGGCTCCATTCATAACTGGAGGGCTGGAGCCCCGCAGGTATGTTCTACAGCTGCTGCTGCTGCTGGTCAGTAGCAAAGTCATCACATGCGAGGCAAGGAACCTCCTCGCTGGCAGACTAGCGAGCCCTGTCTCTGCAATTGCTGACTTCGTTACTTCCTGACGTGGCGATGACGCACGTCTTGCTGACCTAGGGGTGATGGTCCTGTATGACGTCACACGACTGACGTGGTCGTGACGTAAGGGATGACTCTATATAAAGCCTCTATTGCGGCGGGTCAATTGGTGCTCCCTTCTCTGCTCGTGAGGCGCCCTTATTGCCAGTCTGTCTCTCTCGGGGATGTCAATGGATGGCGGTATACCTACTGTAGTGCCTCAGGTCGTGACGACGTGTGTGTGTGTGTGTGTGTGTGTGTGTGTCCCTCCCTGTGCGTGGGAAATTCTCCATAATGCCATGAATTCGGTGATATTAACAAAAATACACATTTTCCTGCGATTTTCACATATTTCTTGGACGCGGGAGGGCATCGGAGGTAATATGATGTGGGTCCTCCCTTTATTGTGAGGGGGAGGGATTCCTACCCCACCCTCTCTCTCTCTCTCTCTCTCTCTCTCTCTCTCTCTCTCAGCGAGGGTGTGGCTCCTGATCAAGAAGCACACACAAACACAGAGACGAGTTACAGTCAGCCTCCACAAGACAGGAAGGAGGGTGATAACTCACGATGGGGAAGGGAATATGTTCTCGAGGAGAGGGGCAGGGGAGGAGAAGGGAGGGGAGGAGAGGGGGGGGGAGAAGAGAGGGGGGGAGGGGAGGAGAGGAGGGAAGGGAGTGGTAGGGGGAAGGTGGGGGTAGGGTAAGAGAGAAGAAGGGCATCCTCAGGACAACGCATCTACAGCCAAACTCCCTCTGGTCAGCCAAGCCCACGACACACACACACACACACACACACACACACACACACACTCAAGAACACGACAAAACCTAAAACTTCCCACAAAAAACTGAAGCGATCCAGCAATTTCAGATGTGAAGTTTTTTGTCTACCACGGCGTAGAGAGAGAGACTGGACGAACAGCAACAACGCTAACTTTATTAGTGCAATTAATATTATGAATTAACCTTATTGCCGGGAAATTTATTAAAACATTAATTTTTAATATTTTCCGTCCTGAATACTTATGGCCCTGTTATCCCAGGAGGAAAAAATAATGGACTCTCTTTCCGAAAAATTTAATGATGGGTTATGCCTGTTCTTCCTGGGAAAGTAATTACCCGAAGCTATAAGTTGTCAGAATTCTCTCTCTCCTGTAATTCATAAACAGAACAAATCGGGCGACTGCCTCATACACAACGAACGTGAATTTCCAATATGATCCATGAGCGAAATCAATCTTTATCACGACATAAACCCCATCTTAATTTAGCATAACACACTATCTGTCGCATGCGCATAACAAGCAAACGGTTCTTTTCGGAAAAAAATAACGACAATTGGAAACTGAGCCAAGTCGCCTATTGGTCACGCAAATGATATTGTCCAACACGCACCAACTAGGTTGTTTTTACTTTTTTTTTTTTTGGACAACTTTGGAAATTTAATATATTTTACTCTTGAGCTAAAATGATTCTGGGGAAAATGGTAACTGATGCGCATCCTGAGAGATCTGATTCTTCAATTAAAACTTTATTCTGCGTCGTAGGTGCTAGCCAGTGAAAATATATTCCGGTGAATTTTTCCACTAAAATGATAACCCTACACCATTTTCACATTACTATAATAGATTTAATTTTGGCGGAGGAGCAGCGGGGCGGACGGACTTCGGTCTTCTTCCTCTTAAAATTGAATGCTCTTTACGTGTAACGTCTAATACACATCAATGTCCCCTCGGCAGTAGTATATAAAAACTGGCAGCTCCACATCCCCTGGAACAATACTATACCGCAAAAGTTTCCTCGTCCCAGCTATTTTTGACGGCGCGTTAAATACCAACTTGAAGGAATTCTCTCACGCAAAAAAGAAAAAGAGATATTCTTGTGAGCCTTCGAGATCCTAGGCTGGCTATGGCTGGTAGGGCAGGGGGGGGGGCAGTGGGGTGATGATGGTGGGTGTGTGCAGAGTATCGCCTTTCGTAAACAAAACCGATGGATCTAGTACTCTGTATAACGGTTGATCACACGCTGTTGTTGGCTTTGCGAAACAATTTCAAATTTCTGGCCTGGGTGTAATCTAGTTTTTGCCATAGCCTTTGGTCCCGGCTTAGGTTAACTAGATATCTGGCTCGGGTATGCTTTATTGATGTAAACTACACTCCCAATGAATCTTTTAGCTGTGGCTGAGGTAAACCGGATGACTATGGTAAACATAGTCACGTACACCGTTATCCTGATTAATGTAAACTACCTCAGGAATAGACCATAGCTTAAGTAAACCTTGGGAAGCCTCGAAGACTACCAAAAGTGGTGATTGTGGCAATGCATTAATAATGGCGAAGGTAAACTACAGTAACGAAAGTATTAGACGATGTAGTGATTCGTACGTAGTTCAACTTGTGACTAGCTTATTATAACTAAAAATTTTGGCTCACAAAAGTAATAGTTTGTTAGACAAATTACTGTAATGCTAGCTAAGGTAAACTATAAACTATCAGTAGTCAAGAGACATCCTGGTTCATGTAAACTCGCGATTTTTGCTCAGGCAGACTGTAACAATGTTTTGGTAAACTATAGAGATCCTAGCTCAAGTAAACTGCAGTAATCCTGGCGTAGGTATAGCAGAGCAATCCTAGGCAAGGCAAACTAGAATAAACTATAATATTCCTAGCTCATATTAACGGTAAATATCCTGCTCAAAGTAAACTACTGAAAATTCTGGCTAGGGTAAACTCTAGGGGTGTGCCAAGCTTTCACTGGCTGAAAAGGAGTAAACCTTCGGCCTACCTATTTAGAAATCATTCTGTCACACAAATTATTATTTGTATGGAAATGAACGCCAGCTTGAAAAAGAAAACGCGCCTATACAATAATAATAATAATAATAATAATATCAATATAATAGTAACAATGATAATAATGATAATAATAATAACTGAATAACTGTAATCATTGAAAATGAAATGTTTGAGAACAATATGTGGTGTGAGGCGGATTGATCGAGTAAATAATGTACAAGAGTGAGTTGCGGTAATAAGAAAAATGAGATTGTGAGAGCTGAAGAGGGTGTGCCTGAAATGGTTTTGACATTTGGAGAGAATGAGTGAGAAATGGTTGACAAAAAGGATATGTGTCAGAGGTGGAGCGGGAAAGGAGGAGACTAATTTGGAGATGGAAGGATGGATTGGTCGGGACCTGAACATGCACGATAGTGAGAGGTGTGCCTGGGATAGAGTGAATTGGAACGATGTGGTGTACAGAGGTCGACGTGCTATCAATGGACTGAAACAGGGCATGTGAAGCGGCCGGGGGAAACAATGCAAAGGTCTGTGGGGCCTGGTTGTGGATAGGGAGCTAGAAAATGGATGTGAGCGAATGTGGCCTTTTTCATTTGTTCCTGTTGCTACCTCGCAATCCCGGGTAACGGCGAACAAATATGAAAGAAAAAGAAAAACCTTTATCATTAATAATATCATTATTATCATTATTATTATAATCATTATTATTATTATTAGTATTAGTATTAGTATTATTACTATTATTATTATTATTATTATTATTATTATTATTATTATTATTATTATTATTATTATTCCTAAGGATAAGGGAGAATTAATACCACCCACGCACCGTCTGCACGTCACAGAAAGGGAGTAAGAGGGAGTTGATGCAGTAAAGATGGCGCCTGGATATCCTTCCCTCCTTTATTAACACTTTCTAAAAGTAGGAACAAAAGAAGCAGAAAAACGGGGAATTTTTCTCTTTGGTTCAGTCTAATGCTCCTGACGCTGCCTCGCTAAGGTGGCACAGGCGAGGAGGTAAGTAATAATATTAATAATAATAATAATAATAATAATAATAATAATAATAATAATAATAATAATAATAATAATAATAATAATAATAATAATGATAATATCAGACATTATATTTCTCCCATACGAGAAAATACAAGACAGGTTGGTCACTTGGGCAGGCAGAATGCATAGAAAAAAGAACTTTTAAAATTTGCACGAAAAGTGCGATATGCGGACGTGAATGTAGCTCGTTACCACTCATTAAAACTCTGGTGACCGTGGAAACTGTCATCGCGGATGCCGACCAGCTCTAGATACGGGCCAACTTTCCCATTTAGATTCGACGAAATATACGCCAACATGTTAGAGTGCCGGTGTGGGTCACGGGAGGGGGGGGGGAGAGACCGTAACGAATGAAAAGCATTAGTTGGGTGAGCCAGTTGTAGTCTGGCCTGATCACGGTGGGTGGGTGGGTGTGTGTGTGTGTGCTATTGCTTATTTGTAATTACCAATTTGTACTGTGTGGGTGGGGACTTCTACACTTGTGGTGCCCTACTTCTTGAATTTTCTCTACAATCATTCAAGTTCTTTTCAACTTCTGTATGCTGTTGGCATTCAGCATCATCAGTCAAGTTTATCTCACTCATCTACAACAAGGATTCTACAGAATTACTTCTTTACATCTTTTCTAAAAAATTGCTCATCATATTTCATGTCGTGGCGTCTTTAATTTTTTTTCTATCATCTTTGCATCTTTCGAAGAATAAAATCATCAACCTGGTTTAAAAAACATGAAAATTGTGATCAAGTCACCCCTTATTCTTCTCTCTCTCTCTCCCATGGTGGAAAACCTTAAGGACCCTAACTTCTCACTGCAGCTTAGCTGATACTTTTACACCTGCACCAATCCGTCTCGTAATATGTCCCCCTTTTTTCTCGTTCTCTTGCATTTTGATTTTCTGAAGCCTGTTTAAGCACCGTCTACCCAGCCTAGACACCTCCATACTGAAGCAATTAAAGGTGGCCTTTCCCTTTACACCTTCACTGTATCACCTAAAGTCTCTATATCTCAGAAACTGCACCTCGCACACATCTACAGCCTATAGCCGTCTTATAGCCAATATTTCTTCCCTTTTCATCCATTATTCTTTGGCCGAAGTGCGTTCATCATCCACTCCAATACCCAACAGTGATTTAAATCATGTTCCTCTCATTCTTTTCTTTTTAATTTTCACAATGTCGTTGCTACCCACTTGTCGGGTACGTCCTTACAGTATCACCTCATCAACCTCCATGTCCTACAATCTCTCAATCTCGCCAACATGCACCGATCCTGACCACACTACGCTTTTCTAAACCTTCCAGAGAACAAGTCACACTTCCCCGAGTGTGTGTGTGTGTGTGTGTGTGTGTGTGTGTGTGTGTGTCGATGAAATCTCGCAGGCCTATCAAGGGTCACTTCCGAAAGATATGATTAGATTTTCCGTAAAAGAATAATAGACAATCTCATTACCCTGTACCCTCGGGGACCGTCCATAACCGGCATCCACCCCAGCCTCAGTCTGGGACGCGCCTCGCCATTCGCTTACTGTGGTGAAGGAATCAGACATTTTCCTTGTAACTGCAAGAGGAAAAGGAAATATTGGTGACAACCGCGCTAAACTCGACGGCGCTTCATCCAGTCACCTTGAAAATACTTTTCTCATCCAGTCACTTTACAACGCAGACCTGGCGAAGTAATTGTTTATTTTTTGTACATGTACATATGTCATGGCTATGTTTCTGTACCGTACACATCTGCACCTACCAGTGTTCAGGGCCGTCAGGGGTGTGGCCCAGGGCTGTACACATCTCCAGGGCCGTGGTCGATGGCAGGTCCACTGCCGCGCTGGTCCAGGACCTCCACCACCACCACCACCTCCACCACACTCCCGTGGTTGGTCTCGGACTCCCAGCGGCCAAAGGAATCGTTCACATCGTCCTTCCATCTACCAGTTCGTCCCTCGGCACTTCACTTGCCTCATTCTACTCTCGCGTCTCATACTCGAACCTACCTTCCCCCCCTACCCTGCGTGCTTCACCCTTCCAACGTCACACTCGACCTCCCTCTCCCGCCTCACCCTAACCTCCCAAAGCCATCCACTTACCCCCGTCTAATAACTCACTGTAAAAGTCAGACATCCGTGCACTGGTCGGAGAGCTCCTCTCGACGCTCAAGGAGACAAAAATAGGCCCCGCCTCGTGTATGGGAGATTCCATCCTCCTGCCCCCCAAGGGAATGTTCCCACACAAGTTTTGCTCCGCAGCCCTCCAGCCATCGCTGAGAAAATTGTTTGAGAAACACAGACGGACGCACACGCACGCACCCGCCCGGCCTCTCATCAGGAAGGGTCGCTGGCTATTTCCCGACCCAGCAGCAGCAAGCACCCTAACAATCAATAGCGACCTCAGGTCCTTTAACAATGCCATAAACGACCCCTCTAACAATCCAGCTCCCTCGTGCCTCACGACCCCCTCCTCCTCCTCGCTAGACTCTGGTAAAATCGGGAGTTAGCGACTACCCCTCCAGGGGATGGGCTCCTTCAACTTCGAAATTCCTGATCTTTGATGACCCCTAACGCGGATATGATAGCCGACCAGAGGCGGGGGCAGCGATACGGGCGGGTTTCAGAGGCCCTCGGAATATGAGCGACGACGGTACGGCTCCCGTCGCTAGGCACTGTCTCCGCCGGGCTATACCGTCGACCAATTAAGACCGGGGAACGAGCTAAGCCGATTGGTGAAGCTGAGGAGCATTGCTGATTGTGTTGTGATCAGTCGCTGCTTCCGGTGCGTCTCAGGCCAGGAGGTAGGTACTCCCACACGACCCTCTCTGGGGGGGGGGTGCGTGGGGAGGTGGGGTGAAAGGTACAGGAGAGAGGGAAGTAAGGCGACAGGGGAGGGGGGAAGGAAGGGGACAGGGGGAGGGGAAATACTTACTTACACGAGTACTTACAGGATCTTGCCAGAATCGAGGGTTTGCGCGTAACGCTCACCGCAAGGAAAATCTGGCTTTACGAAGAACGAGTCGTGTGAGTTGCGTGTTGTCAAGTGTTACGTGTGAGATGGAGCGACTGTATGTCTGTGGACCGAATGCCAGTAGCCCACGTGTGGGTGAGGCAGAAAGAAGAGACAGCCAACCGGGAAGGACACCTGACAGCCACTGAAGTGCTGGATCACGTCTAAGTAGTCACTAACCCTCCTGACTCCCACGCGGAGCTGGAGAAGACCAGATTTAATGGGAGGAGGGAAGAGTCTGGAAATACGAAGCCATGTGAGGTTATGGGAGGGATAAAGAGTGGGGCAGCATGGTGGGCAGGGCGGCATGGTGGGCAGGGCAGCATGGTGGGAGGGGCAGTATGGTGGGCGTGGTGGTCTGTATCAGAAGCAGGCAGGATCTTAATGCAACTTAGCCAGACACCTCCTAAGTTCCTGCTAAGTTCGTCTCTTAACCTTGCTGGCTGCCGCTTGTCAAGTTCTTCACTTCCCAACTTTCGTCAAGATACCTTACTCAGGGAAGCTTAGGAGGCAACTTGTTGCCTAGAACTAGTGTTAACTACTGTTAACACACACACACACACACACACACACACATATATATATATATATGTGTGTGTGTGTGTGTGTGGATCATGCTGAGGTGCCTGAAGATTGACGGAGTGCATGTATAGTGCCACTGAGAAGAGGCAAGGGGGATAAAGGTGAGTTTTCAAACTACGGAGGTATAAGTTTGCTGAGTATTCCTGGTAAGCTGTATGGGAGGGTGGTGACTGAGAGGGTGAAGGCATATACAGAGCATCAGATTGGGGAGGCGCAGTGTGGTTTCGGAAGAGGATCAGGTGTTTGCTTCACCGACTGTGTGAGAAAAATACTTAAGAGAAACGGACTGGTATGTATGTGGCATTTATGGATCCGGAGAAAGCATATGATAGAGCTCATAAAGATGCTTTGTGGAAAGTGTGGGAGGAAGGCTTGCGTTTGAAGCTGCTGTTTGCTGATGATACAGCACTGGTGGCAGATTCGAGTGATAAGAACTGCAGAAGTTAGTGACTGAGTTTCGAAGAGTGGGTGATAGGAGGAAGTTGAGAGTAAATTTGAATAAAAGTAATGTCATTAGGTTTTGTAGGGTTGTGGGGCAGGTTAGGTTGGGTTGTGAGTCTGAATGGTGAAAGTCTGGAGGAAGTGAAGTGTTTTAGATACCTGGAATCATGGAAGAGAAAGTGAGCCATAGGGTGGGTGAGGGGGCGATGGTTCTGGGAGAGCTGAAGAATTTGTGGGAAGAGAGAATGTTATCTGGGGAGTGGGTGGGGGAAAAAAATATGTATGTTTGAAGGTATGGTATATGGATGCGAGACATATCATATGAATGCGCGGCGTGGGCTAAAGATAAGGTTGTGCAGAGGAGGGCGGATGTGTTGGAAATCAACTGTTTGAGGACAATGCGTAGTATGAGATGGTTTGATCGAATAAGCAATGAAAGCGTAAAAAGAGTGTAGTTTAGAGAAATGAAGCGCGTGTACTAAAATGGTTTGGACATATGGAGAGAATGAGAGAGGAAAAGTTGACAAAGAAGATATATGTGTCCGAAGTGGAGGATACAAGGAGAACAGGGAGACCATATTGAAGACAGAAGGATGGAGTGAAAAAGATTTAGATCGATCAGAGCCTGAACATGCAGGAGGGTGAAAGGCGTGCACGGGATAGAGTGAATTGGAACGACGTGGTATACAGCGGCCGACGTGCTGTCAGTGGACTGAACCAGGGCATGTGAAGCGTCCTGGGTGAACCATGGAAAGGTCTGCGGGAACTGGTTGTAGATAGGGAGCTCTGGTATCGATGCACTACAAATGACAGGTAGAGAATGGATGTGAGCGGATGCGGCCTTTCTTCCTCTGTTCCTGGCGCCGCCTTGCTGACGCAACAAACGGCGATCAAATATGAAAAATAAAAAAAAAATTCTCTGTTATCTCAAAATTTTCACAAAATATATCAGAAAACATACACAGAAGATGCCCGCTGAGTTACAACGAAGAATTAGGACCTATGGCAAATGAATGATCGGTGAAGGAGATCTGTGGCAATACATATGTCGATACGTGGATGATGGAAGGCAGCGAAAAGACGGACATATGTAGCTGAGTACAGTAACTCTTTGTAATGTAATCACGACAATGGTTGTTGGCGGGGTCGTGGATGTATATGTTAATGTCACTTGACACAAACTGGTGAACAAACTGAATAGCAATAAAATATAACGTCCATGTTCAGCGATTTGTCCACTTTAACATTTTCAAGCACACAGAGAGGCTGTGTGGACCTGGTCTACCGTATGCGAGCAGAAACAAATTAAGAGACACTTATTATGACCACTGGGTAAAACCACCCAGATCTTTAACGTGATTTTCTGTTGCATTATTTGTCTTGTATTTCTTTTTGTGGAATATAACTGGACAGTTCTTTATCCCTGAGTCAAGCCCAAATTTAGTCAGATTTCGGGAGGGTTTACGGTAAGGGAAAGAAATCTGTGTTTTCCCCTGGATGGGCGGCTCAGATTTCCCGTTTCTGTCTGTGTGTCTCTAGCAGCTGGTGTGTGTTTTCGTCTGGGTCACTTGCAACACTCAGCATTGAGATCCTGTTCTCCTGTTTTTGAATCATTATAAATAATTTTCGATATCTCTGACAACACTTTAGTCCATGTTGCTCTTTTTGTTGCCAGATTATACTTCAGGTTTTCAATGTGTCTAGCAACACTAAATTTAGTGTCTAATTATTTCTAGGTTACCATTACGTATTCTGGACGCCTCTCTAACATCACCGTCCTTCGTGTTTCTGCCGGTTCTAGATTATGAAAAACTATTTTCAATGTCACCAGGAACACCTAGCCGCGTGCTTCCCTTTTCTAAAACATTTGTAGACCACTGCAAAACTTTTCCATCCAAATCTGGAGTGAGTGATTTGATTACCCATCTCTCTCTCTCTCTCTCTCTCTCTCTCTCTCTCTCCGGACCACACCCAGCCTACGCACTCGGGCCGTACACTGTGAGTAAGGCCTTGCCAACACTCTCTCTGGACGGAGCTGGTTGACTCCACAACAGCACGTATGGCGAAACGTTTGGACGGCAGTTATCAGGGAC
This sequence comes from Panulirus argus, assembly GCA_038088735.1. Taxonomy (NCBI): domain Eukaryota; kingdom Metazoa; phylum Arthropoda; class Malacostraca; order Decapoda; family Palinuridae; genus Panulirus; species Panulirus argus. The sequence goes on from JAYMFT010050193.1 coordinate 13,518, forward strand.
TGGCTTATCCAGCACACACACCCCCACCCCCCCCCCCAGGTGCCCACCACGGTGTGGCCCCCCCCCCCCAATCCTCTCTCTCCTCCGCTCACCACCTCCAACCTCACAACTTTAAGGTTTATGGTGGCCAGGCTGGTTTAACGTGAAGATAAACCCCATGGCCTCCAACGCAAATACTTAGCTTGGCTGTACGACATGTTTTCTTCACGGTTTAGGACAACCCGTAAGCCACGTTCGTTCGGTTTAACAAGGATCCGTTTAATGTTCGGTTTAACAAGGTTCCATTTCATGTTATCATTACCTTGGTCAGAACGACAAAGTCAGAGCAACACCATTATCTTTATGAGATCTTGTTACTAATAACATCGCATCGTTAAGAATATTACTGTTCTCGTAACTAAAAACACTAACGTAAAAATTAGAGATAAACATTTGAACACACCTACATACAGATAAAAGCTGTATTCATTCGTAATATATATATATATATATATATATATATATATATATATATATATATATATATATATATATGTACAAATATGTTTATGTTAATGGCTTTAAGCATGGACAGAATTCCTCATCAAGAGCAGAATTAATCCCCCTAATGTTTTTCTATGCTATACTATGCTATACTATGCTATGCTATGCTATGCTGGTGCAGTTTTGTTCCCTAACCTAACTAAATCTAACCTAATCTAACTTAGCCTAGAAAACCTAAAGGGGAAGAGGGGAGGAGCTGCGAATCTCATGGCGATCCCACAATTAAAAAAATAAATGAATAAGGATAAAAGACAGAGAGAGAGAGAAAAAAAAAACGGAAAATCACAGCAGTCTAAGACTTCTAGGTGAGTTATAGAGCTTGCTTTAAAAAGAGGCAGGTCGGAGCTAGAAGTGTGTGTGTGTGTGTGTGTGTGTGTGGGAGGGGGGCGGTAAAGCAAATATCAGAACCCGCCCACCCTTGAGCTGCCGACGCCCTTACAGCAATCATGTGACGCAACAGTTTGCCAGGCGTTACGTGGCCTGGGTAAATGGCGAAGGCAGGCAAGTAGCCAGCTTTTCGGAGCAGAAACCGAAGTAATATCCACAGAGGAGGGAAAGAGAAACAACAGTGTGGAAAGAGCGAGTCGTATTTTTGAGATCAGACTGGGAGGGTTAGTAAATCTGAGAGCTATGATCCGACTCATGAGAGTAGTAAGTAAGTACGTAGAGCTAGAGCCACCAAAGACGTGAGAATAGTACTCCATAAAATGAGGGATTAATCCTTTTTGAGTAATCGAGGTAACTGCTAAAAAAAAAAAAAATGAATATTATGAGCATCACTCACAGGTCTTAAGAGGAAGATTCGGTTATCTGTGTCAAGTTTTTGAAGTCGATCCGACGCGAAACAAATGTGTTTATTGTACTAAGTAGCGGAATTATAGAGCCATCGTGAGAGAAGGGGGAGAAGTTTTGTGAGGAGTTTTAGAGTAAGGAACAAGAGTCGAGAAGGGTTTTTTTCGAGGCGTTCAACTTAATTGGGTTAGGTCTAGCCCAGAGGGAAATCCTGGCCAAATATTAGTTTACAGGGGAAGTTGTAATGAGACCAGACGTAGAGTGGGCAAAAATACTCACATCGGATTTGAAAGAAGTGAAGTAATGCGGCGGTGAATCACTAGCATAGGGATGAATGGGCTTATTTTTAGAAAGGGGTCGATGGTGTGTGTGTGTGTGTGTGTGTGTGTGTGTGTGTGTGTGTGTGTGAGTGTGTGTGTGAGA
>JAYMFT010050204.1:0-15275 GCA_038088735.1 Panulirus argus
TGGAGGTGGAAGGATGGAGTGAAAGGGATTTTGAGCGGTCGGGGCCTGAACATGCAGGAGGGTGAAAGGTGTGCACGAAATAGAGTGAAATGGAACGATGTGGTACCGGGGTCAACGTGCTGTCAATGGACTGAACCAGGGCATGTGAAGTGTCTGGGGTAAACCACAGAAAAGTCTGTGGGGCCTGGATGTGGAAAGGGAGCTGTGGTTTCAGTGCATTACACGACAGCTAGAGACTGAGTGTGAGTGGATGTGGCCATTTCATCTGTCTCCTGGCGCAACCTCGCCAGCGCTTGGGGTGGCAATGCTAATTCCCGTGGGGCTGGGTGGCATCAGGAGTGGATGGGGGTGAACAAGTGTGAATATGTGCATATGCATGTGTATGAGTATGTATGTATATATGTGTATATTGGTATGTATATTTATGTACTGTGCATGTTTGTATATATGTGTGTATGTAGGGGAATGGGTCTTTCTTCGTCTGTTTCCTGGCGCTTCCTTGCTGACGCGGGAAACAGCGATCAAGTATAATAAGTAAAAATAAATAAATATTATTAAAGGGAATGAATGTGGAAAGAGATCATTATCTGGGAGGGCAGAAATGGGCATGTTTGAAGGAATAGTAGTCCCAGTGATATTATATGGATGCGAAGCATGGGCTATAGGTAAGGCGAGGCGGAGGTTGGTGAATGTGTTGGAAATGAAATGATTGAGGCCAAGATGTTGTGTGAGGCAGTTTAATCGAGTAAGTAATGAAAGAGTAAGAGATGAGTGGTAATGAAAGGTGTGGTTGAGAGAGCAGACGAAGTTGTGCTGAAATGGTTTGGACAAATAGGATGAATGAGTGAGGAAAGGTTGACAGAGAGGATATGTGAGGTAGAAGTGAAGGGAACAGGGAGACCATAGAAGGACGGAGTGAAAAAGATTTTGTTTTTATTATTATTTTTGTTATGGTTTTTATACATGTATGCCACTGGCAGAAGACACCTCTAGCACAGAGTTTCCAGAGGCTCCTACCTAATGTTTCAACCAATTGCTTCTACCTAATATACCTACGAACTACTTCAACCAAATCACCTTGTCTAATGTTCCTACCTACTGCTTCTGTCTATTACTCCTAACTTTTTGCCAAAAGGCACATAGCACTCCCTGAAGGAAAATCTAGATATACTAAGAATGCATTGTTTGAGTTAAGTTTTCTTAAGTGTTGTGTGACAAGGAGAGATTGCATGTTTGTGGACAGAATGCCAGCAGTCCACATGGTTGAGGGGGAAAGGAAAAGATACAACTTCCTTGGGTCAGAGGAGTGCAACTTGACAACCACTAAAGTTTGGCATACTATGCAGCCATCACTAACCCTCTTGGTACCTAGGTAGGCACTACTGGTAATATATCTCCCTTATAGGTAGCTGAATACCAACTACTACCTTCTAGTGTACTTAAATGTTTTTTTCTTATTTGAATAGGGATGCTGTTCTTGTTTTAAAATATTTTCCTTAAACCTTCATGTTTGGATTCTTTTAATTACTCTACTTGGGATATAACTTCTTGCTCCGTTTGCATTTAGTATGATGTATAGTAGTCATAAGAACTCATCTTCATACTTTTGGAAAGTAATAATGCTGTAAGGGAGGTTTTCCAGCCCCCACTCCTGCCCATCTTAGTTACCTTCTTTAACATGCAGGAGATGTATTAACAATAGTTTTTCTCAGTCCTGCAGGAGTTTTATTAGAAATAGTCTTTTTCTGTGCTGTAGAATGAGATTTATTAGCTAAGATGGATAGGTCATGTAATATATATAAGGAGAATTAGGAGAATAGTTTGAGTTCGAAATATGACATACATTAGCAGCTGTTGTCCTATGTTGTATATGTTTTCTTGCACTTACTATGAAGCCAGTTCTTTCTGCTCAGGTTTAGATATCAATATTTATCTTTGTTAGAGAATACCTGAGATAGAAGAACTGAATTTTGATGCCTCAGGCTAAATGGAGACAGTCCTATTGTTGGATGGTGATGCTCATGCTGATGATTTAGTCATGCCTTATGGTTAATGGGTAGTATTTCTTTGTTGTTCGCCTTAGTTAACTCTCTCTATCTCTTTCTCAGAAGACATGATTTTTTTTTAATTAGTTAGGGTTGCCAGGTATTTATATTTTGTCTCTTTCAGCTGGTGGTACTTTTCGTGGTCGTGGCAGGGGCCGAGGGAGAGGCTTTGGCTATGCTTTCAGCCGAGGATCCATCTTCCGCTCAGGCTTCAGAGGCAGGCGAGGAAACTTTAGGGCTTATTAAGTGATGGAAAAGATAAAATAAGTGAGAAGGACACTTACTACTTGTAGATAAACATATTGGGACTGCAACAGAAGTTCATAGAATATACTACAAAGTGCAGGACAGTAGTTCTGGAAGCACAAAGGCTAAAAGACAGGACAGAATGGAGGTGTATCACCAGGTGTAAAAGTTACCTGATATAAGTTTTGCTAGCTGTATCAAGAATTGGTTTTTGAAATCCATACATAAGATATATGTATGTCTATTGGAGACTTGAGGAGTGAAAAATCATTCTAAGACATTGTTTACAAATGCTGAAGAATGCAGTTATAGATGAATTGATAGTGAAACTCGATCAAATAAATGCTTACTTTACCTTGACCAGGAAAATTAGTTGCTTTTCAAGATAGAAGACCCATTAACAGAAATAAAATTAATAATTTTGTATGGTAATTTTTCCTAAGAATACTGAAGTAACAATGATAGAAAAGTTGATATACTGTGTTATGATTGTTGTAGTTTATTGAATAACTTCAGTATGTATTTTGTAATCTAGATGACACACTATAGATGACAACTTAGAGTTATTTTTGAACTGGGTGAGGCAGCTGTTGTGTCTCATAACGTACTGTAATGTAATTGATATTTCATATTAATTCTGTTGAAGAAAGGGACTGCTAATCTAAGACTTGAAAAAAAAAAAAAAAAAAAAAAAAGCAGCTTTGGGAATTCAGTTGTATAATGTAATGAGATTCATATATAAAGGGACCATGTTAAGGGAATCAGTTTGTATTGTTAATTTTTTACACAGTTTGTCATTTAGTATCCCCTATGGTTAATCATTATGTAGGCATTGACAAAATTATGTTAGATGATTTTCATTGCAGCCATTGTTGAACCTCCCCAGGTTTTACTATGTAAGTTTGTAATTTAGATGTAGCATTAGCATTGGTAGGGCAGGAAGTGTGTCTGTGTTCCATTATTCCTGATTAACTTGCTTTGGGAAAAGCAGCTAAGGTTGTTAAGGTGGATATAGTAACTGCAGTAAATGTTCATTCTACAGACATACCACCTGAATTCTGCAATCAGGTTTGGTATTTTAGATTATTACGCCACCTTTTCTCAAGAACTTCTAATATTAATGCTCTAATAAGCCATTCATTGTACGACCCTGGGTCCTGTGGTACAGTTTCACTAGTTCTTCAGCATAATGTGTATCTGAAATATGCAGCCTTTTTATAGTATGTGAGCCTCTCCTCAGTATCTGTAAAGATGTGTGCCCTTCTTTAGATAATACTGAACAGAGAAAAATGGATACAACGTTAGAAGACTTCAAGAAATCGTAAGGATTTTCTTCTGTCGCGTGGTGGTTTCATTCTGCTTTACAGGAAGATCCTACAACAACTGCGGTATGTTACCTTTATCCCAACTGAAGCTTTGCGGAAAGTCTAGGTGCATCCACCTAATCTAAGTTTGTAAACTGTATATGCAAAATCACACCCAGGTTAAAACAATAACTTGTCTCATTCAGGTTTGCCGATGCTTGCTGTTACATCAGCAATAAGGGGTACGCCAGATCTGAAAGCTTCCTTGTAATACATTTGATTGTAACTTCATCTTTTAAGCATTTTCATTTAAAAGGCATTCTGTTGACATGTTTATCATTTTTCTGATATTTATGACAAAGATTTTAATCAAACCAGGAAGCCAGTAGAAGGTAATACGCTTCATTGGCCTTCAGCAGTCACAGATGGAGCCTTTCTGGTGATGAGGATCTTTGAAGTAATCCTGTTCCAGTCATGTTACATATCATTCATGTATGCAACTGTTTTTCAGGTTCTACAAGCATATTCCAGGTCTTGGGAAATGACATACATTTTTCCACATCTCTACGTCTTATACTTTAAACATCAACTTAGTAACACATGTAAAATAATTTTGATCAAGACATTTCCTTGAATCATCTGTTCTTTGAGATTGAATTTTTTTTAGTGTACAAAAATTAAGAATTAGATATTATTATTATTATATGTTGTATGTGTTGGAATGAAACGCTTGAGGATGACTTGATGGGTGATGGATTTATCTTATTGGCATTGACAGTGTCAGAGAGTGGTGTGGTAGTAAGTGCAGTCCAGTTAAGACGACTGACCAGGATGTGCTGAAGTGGTTCAGGCATATGGGTAGGATGAGTGGAAAAAGTATGATAAGAGAGCTGGGGAAGGGAGATTACCTACCAACATATAAATATCTATGATTAAATCTTGCTTGAATGGGATAGCTGGGGCAAATAACATATGAACAGTGGCCTCAGCAAGTATTCAGTCTCAGGCTTCCATGAATGACATATCAAAACCAGATTCACAAATCACTTCATGGTTTTTCTACTTCATCTGCCCTGGTTTAATCCGTTAACAGCATGGCCTCCTTTATGATATTGAACTAGTTTATTTAATAGTGCATGCCTGTAACCATCCTGAATGTTGAAGGTACTAGCTACCCAAAGATGCCTGTACACATTCCATCATCTTCATGGTCTTCCTCTTCCTCATTGCTCCCTCCATTTCTCGCACACATTCTCCAGCGTCTGTCTTTTTCACTCATCCTTTTCGTATGCCCTCATCTTACTGAGTTTGTGTCCAAAATGAATGAACATCAGCCTCTTTTGCACAGACCCTTTCTCTTGCTTTCATGTTTACCATTAACTACTGAAACCGGAGCCTAACATCCACAGCCAGTCCCCACTGATTATTCTGTGGTTATCCCTGACTATTTCAGTTTTGTATGTCATCTCAGTATTTGGTGATAGGTATTATAGTGAAATGAATATTTTTACATGTTTACCATTTCATGCGATAACAAGGTAGCACCAGGAACAGAAAAAGATATGGCCTCATTCAATCACATTCTTTCTCTCACTGGCTTGGGTGATTTAGTGAAACCACATTATTATGATGTTTTGTTTTCATACTTGATCACTGTTCCCGGTGTTAACAAGGGAGCACCAGGAATATACAGAGAAAAGCCAAATTCATTCACATCCATATTTTAGCTGTCTTGTGCAGTGCACCGAAACCACAGCTTCTTATCCACAACCTGTCCCCACCGACCTTTCCATGGTTTTCTCCAGCAGTTTCACATGCCCTGGTTCGGTCCATTGACAACACATTAATCCCTCTATACCACATCATTCCAGTTCACTCTATCCCCCGCACACTTTCACCCTCCAGCATGTTCAGGCCTTGATGACGTAAAATGTTTTAAATTCCGTCTTTCATCTCCAGTTTGGTCTCTCCCTTCGTCATGTCCTCTCCACATCTGACACATATATCCTTTTAGAAAAGTAATGATAAAAATCTTTTTATTTTCCATGTACTTGTTTACTGCTGCCTGCATTAGTAAGGTCATGCCAGGAACAGATGAAGAAAAAGCCATATTCACTCACATGCATTCTCTAGCTGTCATTTGTAATCCTTCAAAACTACAGCCCCTTATCCCAAGTGATAATATCAATAATAATGATAAGCACACACACATTCTCCAGGTTGTGGTTTCTCTTGTGCATGCTTCAAGAAACACCAAGTGGGTTTCACTCACACACAGTGAACGCCTCCAGTGTTAAGTGGGGAAGTGCAGGCCATGTCTATCATTCATCACCTAGCCCCCACACCCTTATCACTTAGCTTTACACCTTCATCACTCAGACCAACAGCCACATCTAACCATCATCATACCCACCTTCACCTAGCCACACACCCCTTGTCCATAGTCCTGCATTCCTAGTCCACAGTCCCACACCCCTGTTAATGTACTCCCCACCCTCATCGACTGGCCCCACTCCCCATTCTCCAGCACCATACCCACACCATGTAGACCCACACCTCATTGCCTGGGCCCACATTTCTGCTCCCTGCCACCACACCCATATCACTTAGTCCCACATTCCCATCCTCATCACCCACACTCCATAAATTATCATCACACTCATCACTTAGCCCAATACCCCATCATGAAGTTCCACATCCCCTCATTTTACTCAAAACCATCTTCACCTGACATTACACCCCATCTCCTAGTATCTAGTATCAGTTTTTGATGTGATTATTTTAGGATTATTCATACCAGATACAAAAGAATCATCTTTTATTATGGAAATTGTAATACAGGAAGTTAAAGTATTTCTATTTTTGGATGGATAATTGACACTTTCTGGGAACCATCCTGTAAAAATGAAAATATTCTCTTTGTATGAGGAAAACTCAATCACATCCTTACATATAGGGTTGATCATAGTTGATTTAGATGACTAGGACTGCAGGGAACACTTCATACCATTGGTGAGAGTATAGAAAAAACTTCATCTTTACCATACTGACCTAGGATTCCCATAAGTGGAGCTCCTGCAGATGGTGTTGAGTGTCTTTCTTCACTTGGTGAGCACAGGACAGTTGAGGAGTAGTCACGCTCCCTTGCTACTGGAGGTAGCACAGCCTTGGCTCCAAGAGCCTTTAAAAAGAGGTCCTTGGGTAATTGTAAATGAATGAATAGATGTGAGTACAGTATGTAATACAAAGAGCAGTTCAGTGTCACAAAATTCTTCATGCCCCTGATGCGTTTTTCTTACAGAAATAAACTGAACCATTATGCCTCAGTTGTCCTTTGCTCACCATACAAATGCTTGCACACATCAACACACTTTTTAACCCATGATCCTGCCCAGTTATTGCAGCCACCTTCCTGAGCGCTGCCAGAGCACCCATACATAGGAAGAAAAGTTCAGGTATATTACTCATCACTTTTCCTTTCATGTACTTGTTTGCCATTTCCTGCATCAGTGAGTTATTGCTAGGAACTGTGAAGAAATTGTCTCATTCACTCACATCCACACACTAGCTGTCATGTATATATGCACTAAAACTAGAGCTCCCTATTTATAATCAGGCTCCATTGACCTATCCCTGGTTTTCCCGGGCAGCACATTGCATATTCCCTAATGTATGAAGGCTCTGTTTATGAAATTTTGCTGATATAACTAGAAGGAAACATTCCACTGGCTTGGATGGCGAAAAAATGGTTTCAAATGTGTCTGCAAATTTTTCAGAAACTTTTTCGGTTGAAAACTCTGCTATAACTCTCCCAGAATGAATGGGAAGCATCATTATCAGTGAGAAACACTCAGCATGTGGTAGCTGAGCCAGTGGCATGAGAAAACAAAAACTATTATCTTAATAGGCAAAACAGGATGCGTTAATGCAGTATGATAATTGATAAAGTCTTGTTGGTGTAATTAAAGTGCTTGATTTGTGTTATGTTCATAAATAGACTGTATATGCTAATCTTATTAACACTTACAATGTATTTTGTGTTTCATGTGGAACTAATCTTTAAATTGGTGTCAGGTGACTTTCATTACATTTTGATAATTTTCTCTCTTGTAGGAATGTATCTTCCATTTTATTATGGGTATTGATTTACAGAATTTTTCTGGAGCATATCCTTTTTCAAATTAAGGAATAGATGTAGCCCCAGGACCTGTTTTGTAATGGGGCTTGTGAAGCATTTAGGAGTTGAGACATATCTTCTGGCTTGGACTGTACATCGAGATGTGGTAAGTTGGTGTTAATGGTCTCAGTGCAGGGCATTTGAGGAGAGTTTGGGTGTTTTCAGTATAGAAATTGCATTTTGGGTAAGGTGGGTCCTATGATTTATTGAATCAGTGCTCATGATGCTGAGTTGGCTGCTGTACACAGAGCAGACACATATCCTTTTAGTATTTTGTAACTCTTCATTTCAGATACCTGAATCATTTAAGTACACCCTGGTTGTCTCTCAGTTTGAGTGAGCTTACTGCTCTACCTCTCTCTGATGCTGTCATTCCTTACTTGGGTGATCTGTCTCACACCAAACATCATTTCCAACATATCTACCCTTTTCATTTCTTTCTATTCAAGGTCCAAGCCTAACATATGGACATAATTGACAGAGTTACTATACCATCAAACACTGACACTGACCTTTCCTGTCACAATTTCCTTAGGGCACTCAGTGCCATCACCCACCTGTCTTCTATATGTCCCAGTGTTTCCATCCATTGCCACATCCACACCAAGGTACACTTAAACCATCCTGTCTCATTCCTAGCTGTACCTCATTACCTCACTTTTATTCACATTAACTGCCTCCTTTTGGACATGCCCAGAACTCCAACACCTGATAGCTTTAGGAGTCTGCCACCAAAGCATACAATAACTTACTCTCTTCTCTCAAGCCCCTAACTGCTCCCCTAGCATATTGTAGACCTCCTTGCTCCAAGTTCCTTGCATTTACCTTCACACCACCCAGTCCTTAAACAGAGTAAACAGCCGTGGGAATATCGTACTCGCTTGATGTAGACCACCTTCATCTGGAACCAGTCATCCTTCTCTCTTTGTACATGCATGCATGCCTTACTTTTCCAACAAAAAACTCTTCACTTTATTTAGTATCCTTCTAACCATTTCCTATTATCATAGTACTCTCATATCATTACCTTTCTTTATCTCCTGAAATGCCACATACAAATCCCTTGTTTTCATCAAAGAAAACACCTGGTTCACACTTCCTTTACTATTCTTGAAGCCTTGTTTCTCATTTCCAGTCAGGTGCTCTCCACCTGAGTGAGCGATTTGGCAATCTGATACAAGGGACCTAATCTCTGTGTTAGAGAATCCTAATGCCAGGATGGATATGTTTTGACTGAATGTATAATTGCAGGATGTGTTTTCCCTGGTATAATAGTATGGGGGCAAGCTTGAGTTGCATGCTAAATGGAATGCTGATCAGGATACATGGGTTAATAGAAGTTGCTTTCATATGTATACATAGGTAAGTGTGATTAGGAGTCATTGGGCATAATTGGATTATGTGCTGATTGACAGGCATGCAAGGAGAAGTTTCTGGATGTGAATGTGCTGATGGGGGCAAAAGGTCGAATGTTGGATCATTACTTGATAGAAACAAGTGTGTGTGTTGTTGAGGGCTTTGAAAGAGGAAACAACATGAAGATGGTTGTGAAAGTGGGATTGTTGGGAAAAGTGGGCTGAGGCACTAAGGGAGATTGGATGAAGAATGGTAAATGATGAGAGTATCTGGATTCATATTATTTTAGTCGTTGATTTTAATACATATCAAATTTTGATGTCTTTTTCTAAAATAATAGCTCCTTTTTCAGGTATTTTCTGTCATAGATAGACGTGGACTTATATCTTATTTTGTTCCTTTGGTATATCATCAGATTAAATTTCATGTTCTGGAGTGTAGTGACACAGGAATTTTAAAAATACTTTCTGCTTAGTTTCAGATTTTGGAATGTAGACAAATGTACACATATGAGATATGTATTAATCTTTTTTTCTATTGTTTTTCATGCATGAAGTTCTCAAAATTTTAATGACTCAATTTTCATTTATCAGCACATATTCCATTCTTACTCTTCAATTTTTTTTAAGTGATTATCATATTATCTTGAGATAATTTTTTCATTAAGTAGAATATCAGAAATCAACGGAGTTGGAAATCACAGTAGAGACTCATGATAGAGCTTTCACATAGAACTTTATATAATTTATAACATAATTTTGATGCCATGCTTAACCCTTGAATGGTGATATTGGCAACATAAGTCCATATACATGTGTTTGAAAAAAATTATAGTATTTGTTTGCCTTAAGATATGACAGATTAGCTTACAAAGGTATGACAGAATATTCAAAATACCATAAACACCCTTGTGCTGGCCTGGTCCAATGCAGAGTGAGGGCCAGAGGGTCATGTAGTTGACATGTCTGACATCTAATAAGAAGAGAAGACATAGAGACTGTTTCTTTCATTCTTTTAAACATTCTTACACATTTAGAGTATACTTCATTCTCAAGCACCGTGTTAGTGGTGAATAACATGATTATAATTAGATTTTTATGCTTGCTACACGAAAAAAACTGTGCTAAAATTGTGCATAAGAAAGCAGAGAGGCTGGCACATGTGGGGAAGATATTGGAGGTTTTTGTTTGTTCTTTCACATGACCTTCAATTTACAGTCCACTCTTATTTCATACACAGTACAGCATTGTTGGTGAATGATATGAATATATTTAAAAATATTACAGAATGTATACTTAGAATGAGTGTCAGGATGAAAAGCAGATGGTAACGTGAAAAGGATGTTGGAGGTTTTGTTTATTTGCATATATTCAGGCAAATGTATATATGTTGTTTTATACTCTGCGTCACTTCCCTTACTGCTTTGTATTTTGGCTCTGTACGATAAAGATGGCTGAAAGCTTCCCATCCCTGAGGATAAAGAGAAAACTATGTGCAGTTGTTAGGTACTATCTCCCACATGAGCAAAGACTTATTGGGAAGGTGGTGAGGCCATGGGTGCTAGTCACACTTTCCTTTCGTAAATGCTTTCACATTACTTAGGTCATCCAATAACCACTGGGTTCTTCATACACACAACTAGTAGGTCAATGGTCATGCACCCATAATGGTAATTGCAGGCATATTAAGGAGAATGGAATTTTTCCACTGCCTTTCAGGCAAAGAAAGGGGCCTCTATTGGTTTGTAATGGTAGTGTCAGGTCCGTATTTAAACTGAGATGGAGCTAATACATCATACGACAATGACCACCACCACCCCGTCATTTCCTTAGATGATGATCACCATCATTTAAGGATGAGTAGACATAAGCGTTTTGATTGTTGGATATGCTTGTTTTTTTACTTTTGTATATTTGTGTGTTTGTGTATGTCTGTGCTCATAGATCCATTTTTCATGTATTTTAATTTTAGTAAAAATTTTTTTTTGTGAGATGTATTTATGTGACTACACCAGGAGGCAGTACGTTTTCAATATAGAAAAGTTACTCTGATTTTGTTACCAGAAATGGGAGATGAACCCCCTAAATTAATTTGAACACCAGTAATTTGTTTTTGATATGTGAATAACTGTTTCAGATGAAGACGAGGGAGCATAGTTTTTCCTGTCTTATGTATCTTGTTCAAGTCTTCCTTTCCACACAGTATTTATGCATTGAATTTTTTTAAGTGCTCTGATTTATGGATTTCTCTGGTTTCTTTAAATGTGTCACATTTAATTATTTATATCAGTATACATATCATGTTTGCCTTGTTCATTTGTCACACCTGGGTGGCACATAATAGGGTCACCCACATATATTTTAGTTGCATATCATTTCCACTCCTTCATGTATGGGATATTTAATAGTGACAAAGCATAGATTGAAGAGTTCTGTATATTGATTTGGCTGTCATGTAAGTGAAGATACTAATTGCCCATACTAAAAACATGAAAGCAGGGTAAGTATGAGGGTCATATTATATGCAGAATGTAGGAAGGTAGAATACAAGAAAAAGAAAAATAAGGTAGAAGTGAGAAGCTGTGAAAAGATGTTTTAGAGTATGTAGTGTGAATGTAGCTGCCTGCGGGAAAATTACATTATTACTTAATTGTGTATGGAAAAAAAAAAGAATGTTTAAAAGATATCTTTCCCATCCTAATACTTTGGTGTAAGGTATTAACTGTTCAATTATTTTAATCCTACATACAATATTTTTTCTTTGGGATGTACTTGGACTTTTAAAAGTAAATTTTATTGTTATGGACTTATTTAAAGAAGAGTGAAAATCCTGTTAATTTACAAATGCTTTTCCCCCAAAAAATAAAAAAACTTCTTTTATGGGATAGTACGGAAAAAACATTGTTACTCTTGACTTTTACGTGTTTTTGGGCCTGTAACACTTTTAAGGTTACTCCTTTGGTTGGCGTAAAATTTGTCTACTTTTTTCCACACATTTGTGTGTCTTGCCCTATTGAGGTATAGTTGGAGTAATAACATGTACCTCATTTGCACATGTGCACTTTGTAGCTGTCATGGAATATGCACAGAAACCAGAGCATACCATCCACAGCCAAGATCTATAGACTGTTCTGGTTTACCAGGACCAATTCATATTCCCTGGTTCCCTTCATAATTTTATATAAACTGAATAGATGTGGTCTTTAACCTGCAGCCATTAAAAAAGTAGCATTTTTCAGTTGCTGTTGTTCATTTATTGTTGATATAGTGTTATAAGTTATTCTTAATTTTATAGATAATAGCATTTTTGATACTGCACAATCAGACAACAAGCAGCTCAACATCAAAGAAATTTAAGAAAAATGGGAAAAATCTACACTAATTGAAGACAAATTTATGAAGATCAAACTATAAAAACTGTGGTTTTAATAATTTAGAAATATGTAAAGTTTGAGAAAATGAGGATTAGTCTTGCAACAGCTGTGTCCATGTTTTACATGGCTTAGATTTGTGCATGCCTACATGACAGTAAGCCATGATTAAGTAAGGCTTTTCACTTCATATTAACCTAATTGTCACTACTGAAAGTATCATGCAAAAAAATACTGTAAGCTATGGTAGTGAGTATGATGTGAGTGTAAATAAACCATAGGGAGAGATGAAACAGCATGCAAAGGTTTGGAGGATTTAGGGCTCTATAAGCTTGGAAAATACAAGTGATAAGATAAAGCAGTTATAAGGATTACTAGAAGCATGTTTTAATGTATCATGTTCATTTGAATGACTTTCAGATGTACTTTTTTCTGCTTATTTATTTCATTATGTCCAGCGTGTATGAGCTCTCCTTTCATTTAACATTACAACCAATTGTATTAACTTTTTTAGACTTACCTCCTTCCTCTTATTCCACATTCACTCCTGGGAGTTCACTTGAAGATTTTGTGCATTTCTTCAAAGCACTGTTATGCATTAGAGAGAGCTGGACCTCATGTTTTAGAGCCTTCCATACTTGTGCTTATTATTGAACCCCAAATTATTCAGTGATATGCTAATTAGTAGTGCTAGCCAGATTTTTCGTAAGAAGTAACCATATCCATTCTATGCCATGTAGCTTAGTTTCACTTATTAATTTCCTATAATCATGAGCATCCTTATCAGGTAACTTGTATATAAATTATTTTTCCTTGATACACTTCCATGCTTTGTTTCCTTTATATCACATGTATCACTTATAGATAGATATATCTGTATATTTCTTCATGGAACTATATCTTTTAACTTTTTTTTTTCAAGTCGCCTGTTAATTTTGAGTTAATCTGCACAGACAGAAAGCATTTCATCGTATCTTGCAACTATTTTGCCTAGTCTTCTCCATGCAGATACATGTTTAGTCTCTACTTTAGTCGTTTCGCTTCACTACCAGTGAAAGTTATCCATCATATTCTACACGAATAAAGGTAATTTTTTTTTTCCAGATGATACGAGGCTGCAAACATTTTCTGTTTCCGAATCTAGAGTTGAATAGAGGTTACACCAAATGTCTCATGCTTTTTCAGATTTAGTTCTTGTATCACACTGATATGCTTGCAGGATGAATATGCTGTAAAAGTCTTCTCTGTGCTCTTAAATTTATTTGTTTCTTACAGGTTTTTTCTTTAGAATTTTGTCCTTCACTCCTCTCTCTTCCAGATGAAGATGGTGATTTGATTACATTGCTGACAGAATATTAGTGATTTTAAGGTAATCATGGAGAGAATGATTTGAAAGCTGTGATTTCATTTTTACAGTGTATTATCATAATTTTTATGTGTGTTATTTGCTGGGTATGATTTTGCATACATTATATTTCTCATTATATTTCCTAGACACTTACAATGATGTTATATGAAAATAGTCAGCACTTGCTAAGAAATATTATTCTTCCAGTTGACACTTGTTCTTCACCTGAGTATTATGTAAGATTGTCTTAACTTCATCTGCACGAACTGAATAAATATTCTCTTACAGTGAATACGTATTTCATCCTTATTTTTCTATTTTTATATTAAAACTTGGTCGTCTGTTCTTTATGCCACCTTTGTAGGAGGTAGAAGGTGAGTGAGTGGAAAGCAGAAAATACTCATGTTTCCTGTGGTTCCCTTTGCTGCCATATGTGCTTCCAAATATGTAAAACAGTTCACTTTCTTTAAGTTTTCTCCATTCAAATTCATATCCTCACTAACTTGTCTCTCTGTTTTAAAGCTGTTAGCCTTAATTTTATTTACGTTGACTTTCAACATTCTTTTGTCACACACTCTCCTAAACTCGGAAACCAACTTCTGCAGTTTCTTTTCCAAATCTTCCACCAGCACTATGTCATCGGCTAACAGTAACTGTGACTCGCCTCCCAGCTTGCCCCAGCCCCTAACAGACTGCGGACCAGCCTGGATCCCTAAAATCCTCATATTCAACTTCCTTACCACTCCTTCCATAAAGGGATTAAGCAGCCATGGTAACGTCACACACTCCTACTGAGACCCACCTTCTGAACCACTCATCCTCTTTTATAACTTCTTGCACACATGCCTTACATAATACTTTTGGTAAAAACTCATTGCTTCCAAAAGCTTGCCTCCCACAGTCTGTATTCATTACACCTCTTATATAGCACCTCAATCATCCCTATCATATGCTTTAGCAAATCCATAAAATCCTCTTACAAATTCTTGTTATTCTAAGTGTGACACACAGTCTTCAAAACAAATACCCGATTGACACACACTGCCACTCCAGCCACACTGTTGCTTGTGCTCTCTCCATGCCATCTCAGTCTTTACTCTCCCAAACAAGAGTTGAGTCCCCTGGATACCTTATTCATGGGCTCTTATTGCCATAAGGTTGTGCTCCTCTCAGTAAGGTCATATATCTATCTGTTTATATATCTGTCTATCCCTCTGTCTTTATCTATCTATCTATCTATATATCTGGCTACATATCTATTTACTGTGGGGCAGGGTGGCATCAGGAATGGATGGGGGCGAGGAAGCGTGAATATGTACATGTGTATATGCATGTATCTATGTATATGTTGGTATATATATATATATATATATATATATATTATCCCTGGGGACAGGGGAGAAAGAATACTTCCCACGTATTCCCTGCG